>PVJI01009468.1:0-65296 GCA_004026765.1 Micronycteris hirsuta | reverse complement strand
AAAAATACAGGGATGCATAACGGGATGGTGTGTAAAGAGAGCAAACGACCATAAGTTACACAGACCCTGAGGGCAATACCAAATAAGGGAAGGAATTTTTTTAGAACCAGAGTCATCCCTATAGAATCTGCCCGCCAAGATCTACCCGCCAACAGCAACCCCCACCAATTAGGAACTTCTGCCCTGTTTGATTGAGCCAATAGCTAACTGCCGCATCTGCTTCTGTATCCCCTGCTTGCTTGCTGCGCTCTATAAAACCCCTGTAGTCTGTAAGCCAGGCGCGACTTCCATTTTGGCGGCTCTGCGTAGCTGCGAGATTACGGTCTCATTTGGGAAGTTCGCCCCTGCGCAGGTAAAGCTTGGCCAATAAATTTAACCTCAAACTGATCTCAGTGTTCGGAGACTTCTTTGCTCGCAATTTGAATACAACACCTCCCTTCCCCTCTCTGTAAAATAAATAAACAAAATCTTAAAAAAAGATGTTTTGCTTCCTTCCAAACAATGCACAGCTTGCGGGACCCTTGGTTCTTTAATTCTGTATTACAGTATGCTTTCCTGTATAAGCAAGATATCTCTACGGTTCAAATTAATTAGTTAAATAATCTCTTTTGGATAATATAGAGCTACAAAGAAAATCTCGCCTGGGATATAATAGTCCACATTTCCCAAAGAAAGCCAAAATGCCTCGTGGTGGCTATATGGTGTTTCTATACAAATTAAAGTTCAATAGTTCATGAACACTTTCTACGAATCCAGCACATTGCTGCTTTGATAAGACTTAGTTTGAGTATCAGTTCTATCTCAAATAGCTGGTTGTCTGTTGCTAGGTCACTTACCCTATTAGAGCTTCATTTCCTCATTATTTAAAAGGAGATAATATTGATATTATTTCCTGAGCTTGTTTTCTCAAATAAAATCTCTGTGTCAAAGGGTTTAGTTAAGAGTACCATGTATATTCCTGTCTTCTCACAGGATTTTGAGGACCAAAATGGGAGAAAACATGAGAAATGCATCGAAAAATGCTTCACAACATGATGCAGATGGAAAGTAGTTTCTGCAGTATTAAATTCACACATGGGCACATGAATGTGAATGCTACTAAGGTTGAAAGTGTTCTCTCCTCTCCCAGAAGACATGTTGCATTTAATGTGTAATCATGTCCTCTTTTACTTAAATATTCTCTATTCATACTCCAGGGAACAAAACAAATCGAGATATACAGCATGGAATCAAAAGCATACATTTTGTTAAATTTTATGAAGCTCCTCAAGGTTTTCCTTTCTGATCGAAATTGCTGTCACAGTGTCAACAATTTTTATCTTTGTGTGGTGCATCAGTAGATGCTGTCCTGAACGAGCCATTACATATAGAAATACCTTCCAACAAAAAAGTATGAATATGCTTGAAACTAAAATAATAAGAAAATGACAGCATTCATTAACTAAGTACCTCTGATGAACACTTTAAAAGCCAAAGGTGGTTCATTTTCTAGATGAATGACTACATCACATCAGTCCCTTGACCTTCGAGGGATTAAACAAATTCAAACTTGCTTTCATTGCCGTGATAACTAACAGTGCTGTCTGACAGCCATGTTGCATATTCACTTGCCTGTTTCTTGACACCAGTAAAAAATGAGAAGCCATGTATTCGTCTCCTAAACTTGAAGTCAGGGTTTCAACAATTGTGACACAAGATCCCAAAATAATTGGGGAAGACTAGAGAACTCCTCCTGGAATTACGATGTAGTCTCACAGAATGCAGTCATCATCAGCTTAGTTATTATTCTCACCTTATAACTCAATATCACAAATTAAAATACACATGTGTCTGCCTTTAATTTTCATTTGCCATGATGTCCCCCCAAGAACTTCGGCAATGGGGCAGAAGGGAAGTTCTGTTGACCTTGAGGTCATCTAGGCCATTGACCACATTTGACTTTTTGCATGTTCATTAGAGATACTTCATGAATACTCTCATTTCTGTGGCTCTGGGATGCTCACTATAGCACATTTATCAATTGAAAAATAAAATAAGATGGACTCTAGAAAAAATAATCAACACTTAGAAGAATAGAGAAAATATTTTGGAACTGAGAAGACAGTCAGAGGAGAGCCTAGGGGAACAGGAATACCCCACAAAGGAGCAGAGAAAGCAGGCTGGTAAAGAATTTCAGAAAGTGCCCTGGCTGGTGTGGCTCAGTGGATTCAGTGCCGGCCTGTGAGTCAAAGGGTCACGGGTTCGATTCCCCGTCAGGGCACATGCCTGGGTTGTGTGGCAAGTCCCCATTAGGGGGTGCAGAAGAGGCAACCACACGTTAATGTTTCTCTCCCTCCCTAAAAATAAATAAATAAAATCTCTCAATTTTTTTTTCAGAAAGATGAGTAAGGGACCACACAGCTGTGTCCAGGGCTGGAGCAAAGTAATGACTGTGAAAGCAGTCATAATTGTTTTTGCAAGCCCTTTACATCCAACTTTTCTAAATTGTTTATCTTTATCCCCATCCCCTTAGCCGTTTCAGGTGTCCCTATGACTACAATCCTTGAATTTCTGTGTGACTGAGCTCTCGCCCTCTGTCTTCTTTATGCCAACACCTTAGTTTATGCCCACATTTACCTCTTTCTTTTGAGCTCCCCTCATTTCTTGTTCACTACCTCAGCCAATATCGCTAGGGAGTTCTGAAGAGTCTCTTTCTTTTTCTTCTTTGAAACAAAGCTCCAGATAAGCAGGAAAAACTGAAAACGCACTCTGTCCTGACACATCCTCTCACTGCTGCTAGCATCAACTTCTACAATGGGTTTTCTTGGAACGGCTCCACCAGCAAATGTCTTTTGACTCCCTGTTTCCAGAATGATGCACACAGATCTTAGGAGTATTACTTCATCGCCCAAAGTAGTTGGCTTGTGACTACTGGTCTTGGGTTATGATTCTTTATTGTAAGCAGCTTTCTGTCCTGCCTATGCATTAGAATCTCTAGAAATATCATAAAGCAAACACAAACACATTTTAAAATACAGATTCCCAGGCTCTGTCCAGATAAATGAAATCAGAATCTCTGGGAAGTTTGAGCAGGACACGTATAATAGTCTTTCCATGTGACTTTAGTGTGCAAAAATATTTGACAACCACTAGACATATGTAACATAGAAGCCTCATTCCACACCTCGACCTCAAAAATCCTTGACTCTCTGGTTGGAATCAACTTATGTTTATTAAAAACTAGATTCTTGTCATTATATGTTGAATTATATTATTATTTATTATAATGCTTTTAGTCAGACTCATGTCCTGCTGTTCTATCTGGATCTCTATCTGGAATCACCTTTCTCCTTATAGCTGCAACTGAGCATAGGAATTAGCAGCTCCTAGACTTTGCACTTAGCCTGCAGTGACCAGCTGACCCTTTACTATCTCATGAATTATTGCTTATCCTTCAAGGTCCAGGTCAAACAAACATCAACTTCACTCACTAGGCACTTGTCTGCATGTCCTGGGCTATCTTGGCAAGTCATTCCTATTTTTCCTGGAGCACTCTGCATGCCCCAGGGTAACGTGTCTATTAGTGTAGAAGTTACTTGAGTACATGGCCCTCTTATCTCTATGCACTTGCACAGAAAAGCAGCTCTCACGCAGTATTTTTGTGAATGTTATAGAATGAATGGATGCAACAATGAATCACTACCTTGAGAAGAGATGATTTTAAAAAGAAGGTATTTTACAGTCATTGTTCTTTTGCTAAATGACAGGCATCCTACTAACGACTTTATACGTATTATTTACTGAGTTCTCAGAACAGCCACAAGGAAAAGGTACCACTGGTATCCTTGTTTTAAAACTGAATAAGCTCGCCCTGGCTAGTGTAGCTCAGTGGATTGAGCACAGGCCTGCAAACCAAGGGGTTGTCGGTTCAATTCCCAGTCAGGGCACATGCTTGGGTTGCAGGCCAGGTCCCCAGTGGGGGACACATGGGAAGCAACTGCACTTTGATGTTTCTCTCCCTTTTTCTCCCTTCCTTCCCTTCTCTCTAAAAATAAGTAAATAAAATATTTTTAAAAAAACTGAGTAAGCTCAAAGAGGTAGTCATCCAGAGAGACTAATTTTCAAGGCCTTGACTTGAAAAGGGCTCTCTTTTTCACCAGACGACATCTTACTTGTCCTCTGGTCTCCCTCTGGGGAGTTTTCCATGGCAAGTCTTGCGCCCTCATCTCCATTCTCATAGCCCTCTGGGTTTCTCGGAACACATCAGACTGCATGTAATTAACCCTTTACTAATATGCCTCTCCAATTACAGAGCTGAATGAATCAATGAGACTATCTCAACAGTGCTCAGTACGTAGCTCAATAGATGTTAGTTGAGTGAGTACATAAGTAAACAGGCAACTAAAATAGGGAATAATGTGTAAATAGCCCTAAACATCTATTATGTTTTATTGTTGATTAAAAGGGCAGTGTGCCCTAATATTTTTCTCTGATGTAAAAGAATGATTCCTTGCTTAACTATATTTGGGAACTACCAAGTTAGCAAATCTTTGTGTTTTTAAACAACAAAAAAATTTAAGTATTTTTCTTTATTTTTGAAGAACACCTCCAAGACGATTGTGCTGTGCAGTATGGTAGCCACTAGCAACATATGGCTACTTAAATTAATTTCCATAAAACAAAATAAAAATTCAGTCGTTCAGTTTTACTAGCCACATCTCAAGTGTTTAATAGGCACACATGGCTACTAGCTAGTGTACTGGCAGCACAGATATAGAGTGTTTCTTTCATTATATAAGTTTCTATTGGATAATGCTAATAGCCTTGACCCAGAGATACTATTATTCTTGAAAACAATCTTTGGAAAGACATGTTCCTGACATGTATCCATAAGGGGAATTTTTAGCTAACAAAGTGTAACGCAGCTCTCACATATTCTTTATTGCTTGATTCGTATTGATTATATTTAGACTACAAACAAAGCGGGTAGTTGCTTTTAAACGTTAATCATTTATTGAGTGCCGCCTATTTATACTTGGAACTTGGTAAAAAATACTTACGAGATAAAAGTAGACAAAGCAAAAATATGCAACAGCATCCATGAGCTAGTTTTAAAACCACTGCATACTACTTTGATTGTTACTTCTGGTGATTTCTAATTGTGAAGAATCCCTCTAGAAGGCAACTGGCCATATCCCATTTTATTCCAATTGTTTGAATAGTTTTAGAACGTTCATGGGAAAAAAAAGTAATTTAGGAAATGAAAATTAGATTTTTTCAGTTCATTTTCTCAGACAATGAAAAAATAAATTTAGAATAACACTGAAGAAAAGGACTTTTATAAAGTTAAATACATGGGAATGCCTGGAAGGTTTTAAATAGAATGAGATAAATATTTCTGTTGGCAATACAGAAATAACTGTTGCAAGCTTCATTTATTGAGTCAGAATTCAAGTTAACTTTTGAATTGACAACGAGCATCTAGGAGTGGGATTAGAAACTACTTAAGAGACAGCAAGAAATTGTTTATTCTCTGACTATTCTAAGGTCTCTCTTGTTTTTGGTTTTTTTTTTTTGTCATATAGAGTTGTTATGATCTGAAACATTTTTGTGGTGTGATTTCTCAACTGAGTGCCTCTTGGGACAATGATATAAAATACTTAACTTTGTCATGCTTCTTATTTATTGCTCTCCATTATGTTAATGTTCACATTCCAAAGACAATTATTTCCATTTATTTCTTTCCTTACTCCATTAGCTTTCCCCATGCTGTCTCATTAGTCACATTCCAGAAATGATTATTTTGCCCTTTCTAAATCTGTGTTTTAATGTGTCTTATTGTTGTTAGCTTGTTTTGTTTTGTTTTCTGGCTTCAGTGTCTTCGATGTCTGCTTATTCTGGCAAGTATTCCAGGCAAAAGATGTCACAATATCATTTTTAAAAATGTAAAAAACATTCACATCATACAAATAAGCAGTGAACTCATGTCACCAGTTTAGAAAGGACCAGAAGGATGACAAAGTTCGTTCTAAAAGAATTCCAGGGACGAGTATATATAACCAGTGAAATCAACCAAGGGAGCCTTAACATGTCCCTAAGGTTGACTCAGCTTTAGACAGGTTTCTTCCTGATTATAGCCCTCCTTTCCCTTTAAATGTCCTTAAAGCACTTACTTTGGAAAACTTGCAATTGGAAAATCTTGCTCTGCCTCTTTGAGATGTGCATCTTCTATACCCAGGACTGTCCTTCTGCAGCACCTGGGTGGCACCCCTCTGGAATGTAATCCTGAAGAAGGATAGTGCCCTGTTTCTGTGACAGGGTAGGACTAACTTCTCATAAGTACCGCTTAGCAAACTGACGTGACCTGACCCAAGTACTACTCTTCCCCTTAATGCTTTCCAGTATTTGTCCACTAGCTCACTTCAGTGCTTTAAAACTCCCTTCCTTGTCTTTTCAAATTTTAAAATATATTTTTTATTTTTAACTACAGTTGAAATATAATATTATGTTAGTGTCGGGTGTACAACATAGTGATGCGCTATCCATATAACTTATAACGTTATCTCGCCGATACAGAATCTGACACCATGCATAGTTATTACACCCTTCCATAGCTTCGTTGGTAGTGTCAAATGTTCTCATTTGCCTTTCATTTCAACTAAGTTGAGTTCAGTCTCTCACCTCTGTTGCATTAGTCTTCATTGAAGCTTTCTCCCTGTTTTTAACAAGGGTCTGGGGTAATATCTCTTTGACAAAAGAAAAAGTGGTAGAATAATATTACAAAGTGACATAGAAAACTGGCTCATGTCCTATAGAGCAATAAAACTGCAATATTTGGGGTTTTCTTTCTTTCTGAAGAGAATTCATTTGCATCCTTCCCAGACAAAAATAATTTGCAACTTAACAGTTTGCTACAAGTTAACATTTCACTTCACAGAGTCTGAGATAATAAAGCCCATCATGCATTTGAACTAACTTAATTAACACTCTTAAGGTTTCAGAAACATCTTGTGAAATATTGGTCAAGTAGTTTCAGTGAATTTTATTTGTTAAATTATTTTTATTTCTGAAGTGTGGTAGGTCGTGGCTTTCATTTGTCTGGAAGTTTCCTAATACCACGTATTAAATCATTTAGTGACTTGTCTGTTTTCATCAATTTCCAGATTTCATCAATTCTAAGATGTATATTTTGCTCACATTTTGTCATCTCTGAAACTGGAATGTCTTTTACAATTGCTTTGATGAGAAAGCATTGTGTCATTGCTTATTGGCACAGATATCGATTGTGTCTCTTACAATATCTCCCTTACATTCAGCGTAATGAGATAAGTGTTTGCAGAGAATTTATGAAGGTTGCTATCGAGGGAAAAAACGGACAAATGAAGACAAAGCTTTGTACTTATCAAAATAAACTTCTGCAATTGTGTGTCCAGTTACGTCAAGTCTATACGATGACTCCAAGTTTATACTCTAACATTTCCCTTTTATACTATATATAGTTTTAGATCAGTTCTAAAACTAGCGCTATAGTTTGCTATACTTTTCACTGCTGTTATAGTTTTCTGTATTTTTTCTCTGGCTTTCCATACCTTCTGTTTTGTCTTCTTTATCTCCTTAGTTCTTCAAATGTATTTAAAGTCATTAAGCTGTTTTTATGTATCATGATTTTATATGCTTTAGATGCAGCAGGGAACGAAAATGATGAAGAGTTGATTGTGAACAAGTAAACATGAGGCAAGTCATGATAGGTTAGATTCAGGAGGAGTAATAGACACTCTGACCTGAAGTGCTGGTTCACCATCAACCTGGCGTGGAAAACATACAGATACGATGGCTTCCGAGTCTGCCATCACCTCAGTCAGTGAGTCCTCTTTCTTAAAGAGATAGTGAGACACAATCATGATGTCTGTCACCCATAGTCTCATGAATTAATGCCAAAATTGTAACCGCCCTCTCTTCCAAAACATACATCTTTAATTTGCTGGCATCTCCATAATGCTTTGTGATTCATTCATTCATTCATTCATTCATTCATATTATAGCCCCCACGCATACCCTATTTCTCAAAATCTTTCACTGCACCCTACTGTATAATATTTCCATAATCACATAACTGCCCTAAATCCTCAGCATCCCCTTCTCTTCTTGCCATTAAGCCAATACAACCTGACTCTCCTCTGTGATCCTTACTTCCTTCCCCTGCAGCCATCTCAATTGTTGACTATTTATTTCCTCATAGTCTACACTTCAGAGGTGAACTTGGCATAGGTGTATCCGCTACCTACTGTGGTTTCTAAATAATGACTCAGCCGCCCCCTTCCCCCAAATCCTGCTCTTTTGAAATGTATACTAGTTCGTTCTATACCATGTTGTCCTCTCTGCTCTCATGGTCTAGCCTCGCTGAAGGAAGTCTCTGGAAGGAGGAGAGATTTCCTCTTCACACCAAGCTCTGCCATCAACATTGCTGTCTTCAAGATATTATGAGGATGACCCATCATCACACCATGTATACTCATCCTCATCGGGATAGGCTAGATTAATAACAAACAGTTCTCCCTCAAGTTATATGTCTTCTGTGGTTGCTTGAGAGTCATGCTAGTCTCCTCACTCCAAGACCCCGGTTTGATCAGTTAAATCTGCACAAACTCAGACCTGATTATAATGTTGTAATGGGGTCAGAAACCTAGGAAAAACTTCCACAAGCTTGGCTCCAGGTCGGTTGGAGAAGCTGAGGACAGCCATTGGCAGTTATTTTGCATAACTATGACAACTCGGTTAGCTTCATAGTTATGCTAAATACCTGAGCCTACCGCTCAGTGCAAGGGAGATGGGTGAGACTTTAACCCCTGATAGAGCCGGGACTGGAAGTAGCAGGGACTTGCTGTGCCTTCAGGAGAGGCAGGAAGGTGGTTCACTCTGCATCATCCAGCCACATCTGTGTGGACTAACAATGGCAGCCAGAAAAAGGCCGAAGTAAGGGAGGAGGAGCACAGGTAGCCCATTGTGGGATATGGGGTTAGGGAGAAGGAAGATCCAGACCAGATTTAAACAAGGCCCGCAGCCATTCTCTCTTTTGGCCACAGTTTGAAAGGGTGCAGAAGGGCCCCAATGGCCCACCAGGAGGCTCGCTCGCTCTCTCTCTCTCTCTCTCTCTCTGTCTCTCTCTCTCTCTCTCTCTCTCTCTCTCTCTCTCTCTCTCTCTCTCTCTCTCGGCTTTGCAGGGAGCAGTGAGGGAGGAGGCATGCTGTCAGTAAGGAAGGGCTCTTGGACATGTGGTGGAAATGAAAGCAGTGAGATAGGAGAAGTTAGCAAGCAGCTAATGTAGTTTACAGTGAGGCAGGAGGCCATGAGGCCTGGACTAATAAGAAAGGAGATGCTGTCGCTGCGACTGGCACTGTTCCAGCTGACTCTGGAGCTGCAAAGGGCTTCCTTCAAGACCCTGCACTGCTACTGGATTTTGCCTGGACTCTCAGGTTTTGTGCTTTTCTGGACTGTTGGAGGCTGATGGCAATGTATTCCAGATCCTACACAGATAAGGACATGGGACACTTTGGGGGATGTTTTTGGCTTGTAGCCTGGTGCGGAGCATGGGAACTGCTGCGTCCTGTGAGAAAGGAGGGCTCCGAGCTGAGGCGTTTTAAGCTCTCCCAAGGCTGGAATGTTGGGAATAAAGACCTGCTCCTTCTGGCATTAATTGTTGGGTCAATCACCAAGGCGCCAGATGACGGACCCCAGTCTGCTCGGTAACAATGTCACACACTACCACGTATCTTTCCTCTTTGACAGTTGTTATAATTGCAATGCATTTTGTATGATTTCTGATTGTGTTTCTTGACCTTTGAACTGTAAGGCCTATGAACAAAGAGGCTATGGCTGTTTTTGCTAGTCTAGAATCTTCGATGATTAGCCCAGTTCTAGCCACATACTAGGTATGTAATAAATGTTTATTAAATTAAATAATGGATGTAGGGATGAATAATAAATGGAGAGATGGATGGTAATGGCATTAATAAGGAGACAAGAGAGAGACAGAGTAGGTTTTACAGAAGGTATAATAAACTCTGGCCACTGAATGGGAGGTGCTCATGGGAAATCAAAGAGTAGGTGACTGGACAATATAATTAAAGCTGGAGGAAGAGTTGGGGGTAGACATACACATTTGTAAATCATCAGAATATAAGTAGGAGTTGATTCAGAAGCAAAAAATGCTTACTTGTTAAACTGACATTGCATCGATGGCTCCAATTACAGCTCCCCTGTATCAACCCCTCAATGCAATGCCACTCTGCAGCTCCCCACAACAAGAAGTAGCTTCCTTTCCTACTCCTTGAATCTGGGCTGCCTTTGTGACGTGCTTTGGGTGACAGAATGTAGCACACTTTCACGCTTGAGCCTAGGCATCAAGAGAGTGCACGTGCTTCTACTCCCTCTTTGGGATCACAGCCCCTGCTAGTTGTAACACACATGTTACTCTGTGGAGGATTAGAGACCATGATCAGGAAAGCCCAATATTACACCAACTGAGGCCATATTAGACTGGCCTACATAGGGTTACTCCTAAAGCATATGGGAAATTTCAGGCAAAACGAGTAGAACTTCCTACTGACCGACACTTGACAGCAGATACAAGACAGAGCCCGTCTGGTGCACAGAGTCACGGTCAATGGTAAATGCTTATTGTTTTAGCCGGCCATGTTTAGAGACGATTTGTTATCCTACTACTGTTTACTGATCCGTGAAAGAGATACATGCTACAAAACTAAGATTTAGAGAACTGCTTTAATTTTGTGTCCTTACTTTTTTTTTTCCATTATGGAGCATTTTAAACATATGCAAAAGTAGAAAACACTACAAAAGTCCCATGAACCATCATTCAGATTCAACAGTTATCAATATACTGCTGACTTAATTCCACCTATATCCCTAACCCATAATCCTAACCACCACCTAGATTCTTTTGAAAGCAATTCCTGACATCGATGATCTCTTTTTCAAAGTAACTTCAAGTATGTATTTTGGAAAATACAACTCGAACTCTTTGTGACAGACAGTAACACAATGCTCTGACAGAAGCTTGCCAAAATGATGAAAAGACAATTTCAAAGAAATCCATTTAAATGAACTCATACAAGCTTGGACTTCAAAAGCCAGACAGGAAAGAGAAAGCTGGAAAAGAAATCTCCTCCTGAGTGATAAAGGGGCAGAGTTGGCCCTGAGTATATGCAGGCAGGTGTGCCAAGCTCTTTCTTTGGAATCAGGAAAAAGAGTCCCCAATCAACCATAGAGAAGTAAGAGACAATTTAACAATAATTTGACTCCCAGATGAGACTGAAGTCTTTCCTGAAAAGAATCAAGAGTAAGGTTATTTGCCATAAAATAACACACATATTGGAAGGGGCAGGGGTGCAACTTAATACAGAGTTCCAATGACCTGAGGATTTTCTCACAACCAAGGGCCCCATAAGAATATCATGAGCAGGAGAAGGAAATCACTCATCATCATGGGCAAAAAGGAGGTTTACTGAGGCAGAAATAAAATTACACTTTTAACTACAAAACATACATTTAGAGTTATTAAGTGATTTAATTGATAGAAATGTTTTATTAATGACATTATTGTTAGAGGAGAAAATAACAGTATATAAAATATATGCTGAGTACAGATATTTTAACACCTATCTATGACGTAGTGACCGTTGTCCAAATACGGTATAGGACAAATGAAAGGTATTCATCTAGATTCACTCACTCATTAATAATAAACAACTTGATAGGTACTAGGACCACAATAGTTGATGGTATTTCTATTTTAAAGTGAAAATTTTGTATAAGTCTTGCTTGCACTTTGTTTCATGCAACCTATACAAAGATGCTTTGATGTTTATATCTGTTTTTCTCCTGAAAGGGTCTGAGAGGTTAAGAGGATCATTCAAGCTTCACCATTGGAAGTTGAAGATCTAAGAACTACTGCATGACTACTCCAGACTTCTGGACTACTCCATGACTTCAGGTCCCTATGCAGTGTTTATACTGCTGTAACATGATACTTCTTTAAAACATATATAGTTATAGAGATGCTTCAATATTGGTTTCACATACACACTAAAACTTTCTGATTGTTAAAAAACACATTTTACAACATCTTCCATATCTATCTACTTTTTGGGAGGTCAACACCGCTGATTTGTCCCTAACACTGAATCCATACTCATCCTGTGAAAGGGAGGGCCTGGTAAGTTCTCCTGGCCTTTTCTACATGCTCGCTATCCCTGCCTAAGTCTGGACCCTGAACACTTCCCATCGGGTTAGTCCCTGTAGCTGATGAGGTCAGTACCCCACCCAAATGGCTAGCATATAAGGGCTGCTTCCTATAAACATCAGAAAACCTCATGCAGCAGGTTTTGGCCTGGCCTAGGGACCAAGCCTGGTCTGCATGTGGGCAAGCCAGAAATGCTAGAGAATTCATGCTTCTAGAGGAAGCCCTCAATAAGGAACAGATGGGAGGTGGTGGTGGATAAATAACCCAGCTTCCTCTCCCCTTGGGTGTGATAATTCTGAGAGCATACCTACGCTTTCTCCCAGAGTTCTCCAGAGAGCCTAATTTCCAGTTGCTCACAGGAGTAATGGGCTTTATAATACGCATTAGGTTGGCTGCCTTGTTTTCCTCATGTTGCCTCTCCATTTCTCTAGTGCTGCTCACAGAGGGTCTGCAACTTGGGCAGTGTAGTCTAAGACAACCCTAGAGTGAGATGTTATTCCCAAACCTCCAGTCAACCTCCACACATACTGCTGCCAACTGAGCTCCCTAAAACTCAAATCTCATTTTGCCATCCACCTGTTTAAAATCCTTCATTGGCTTCCTGTGTCTTTTAGGATAAAGTTTACCTCTTCCATTTTGCAAAGGCAGTCGGTGAACCGATCCCTTCCTACTTCCACAGCTCCATCTCAGAACAACCCAAGCCATAGACACTGCACTATTGTCAAGGAAAATTAGAAGGCGTGTATGATGATCATAGCCTTATACGATTTTCCCATCTAGGACCCCCTCCAACCACTGCCCCCTTTTCCTCTAGCTAAGTTACACTCCTGTGTCAGAACTCAAGACGCTCAACACATATAGCTTCGAGAAGGCTTTCCTGATATTTATTCTGAATTACACACCTCATCTATATATGAATTACACGCTGCTCTTTCCTCTCTTGTTACCTTTGTCATATTAGACATTATTTGTTGGCTTCATTAATTTTCTCCCACAAAAGCCTTTAAGATTCTTGAGAATGAAGACTTTGCCTTTGATTCTTAGCCATTGCCTGGACAAGATAAGCTCTGAAAAAGAATTTGTTAACTAATTCCCCAGATGACTAAAATATCCAGAATAATGTTCTCTATGGCATTTAGGCTATCCTGGATCACTGTCTCCATCTCTTAAGAGAAAAATCAAACTCCCAAGCCTGGGATTCTATCCATAAATGCTTCTCAAATCTATCCACAAGTTTACTTTCTGGCATCTTCTGTACCTTCCCATGTGCCATCTTTCACTCTTCACTCTGGCCCCGCACATCTGGTGTTCTTCCCTTTCACAGTACCTTTTCCCAAGTTACCAGGGCTGGCGCTGTGCTATTTCCACTGTGTGAAATAAAATGTCCTCTCCATTTCTCTATCGAGAAACCTCCATCGCACGCACAGCCACAATGTACCATTTTCTGTGTACCCATCTCTGAACTCTCCAGGTTGCAATAGCACTTTGTCACCAGATTGCTAACAGCCTTGGCCACACGGTGATACAGATCGATCGCTCTTTATGAGTCTCCTTCCAGGTTGATTGTGCCATTTTCAGGCCACTTTGTGTATCGTCCATCTTTCTTCCTCTCCCTAAACAAAAACGCAGCTCTCAATGCAGCTTAGTGGATGTTCATTAAGTCTTTGTTGAAAGTACAAATAAACAGAAGAGAACAATATTCCACTGGAATTGCATATATTTAAACAGTATGTATATGGGTGTTTATGTACAGATGCATGGCTGTGGATATACTGTTTAAATAATTTTATTGTTAGATACTGACACACCATTTGAACCTATATGGCCTGATATTTGATGATCAGATACTGGCAATGAATCAACTTTAAAGAAAACTATATATATATCATCTAGAAAATACTATTTTTATGTGAGGAATAGAGAAAGGGTCCAGAGAAGTGGGCACAAATCTCACCTAACTGGAAAGTAATCCCAGAGTAATGATTAAAACCTGTAATGACAGAAATACATTGAGTCCTTTATCTTGTAAAGGCACCAATAGAAACTGTAATTCTTTTAACATCAGAGGTCCAGTTATTGCTGAGAGCAAATAAGTCCACAGGCCTCTCACATTGACACAAAAGACAGAGTTCAGAGACACCAATTTAACGGCCTCCTTAAACCAGGGCAGCTACAAAACGAACCTTGCTGATGAGGAAATTATGGCAATTACCAAAATTGTCAAGGGGAAGGTATGACAATATATAAAAATTTTGTGGCTTGACATTAAGATCGAAAATTAATATTCATGATAAACATCAGAGTCAAGGACATAGAGCTTTGCATTCCAGAGTTAAAGGTCTTAAACTCCAATTTTAGAGTAGTCATTAAGTACCATTTCGACAAACAAAAATGTTATTTCCTCCGGGGGGCTATTAGGGTAAAGAGAGAGCTGTCATACTTACCTAACTAATAAAAACAACATTCAGAGATCACTAAAGTTTGCTATTTTCACATTTGTGCTGGGTAAATCAGAGCCTCTGTCCAGAAATCCATGGCAGCAATTTTCATTAGAAGTACAATTACTTGGAAATGCCAATTTAGGAACTAGAACATTTTCCTCCTTTGGTACAAGACATCTACATGGGATTTCTACACTGTCAACAAGGTTAACACACAGGCTGTTCTTCGGCACAGTACTGCTTTCCTTAATTAAGAAGTTTCCGAAAGTTGAACATTCCGCGGGGCTTATTCATTTGAAGATCACAGCAGTGGAAGCTGGAAGGCACCCTGCTATGTCTTTACTACCTATGACTCCATTGTAAATTAAATTTAGATGAAGAGGTAAATAGCCTTTGTAAAAGCACTAACTACAGAATACATCTTTAACATTTCAGAGGGAAGAGGCATCCTCTATGTTAAATCTTTTAATGTTGTAGAAGGAGGTATGGAACTTGTATTCATTCACTTTCAATCCACTACATGCTGGGAACTATGTCAGGTGCTGGGTGTCGCCCATCAGGAGACTCTTTATACATTTACTATTTTATAAAACACCTTGTTATTCCTGAATTTGTATGAAATATTATAATTCCCTTAAATGGACCATTATCGCCTGAAACTAAATTCTAAAACTTAATGTGGATAAGAAAAACTAGATACACGTTGAACTATCAGTTTTTTGTCCTTATTTCCCCAGAAGTTCTGATTTAATGGGTATGTGGTAGGCTCCAGGATATTTTTTTCTGATTTTTAAAATTAAATTTATTGGGTAATATTGGTTCATTGTAGGACATTTTTAAAATCAGTACCTTGGGTGATTTTTCATCTAATTATACATCAGACCATAATTTGAAGAACATGGAGCAGCAGTTTTCAAGGGTTTTTCTTGTTGTTTTTTGAGGGGGTAATATTTCCCTTAAAAGATTTTAGAAAAACTCTTTAAGAGTTTTAAATTGATATCTATATTTTGGAAAGTTTAAAAAAAGTTTTTTCTTA
This sequence comes from Micronycteris hirsuta, assembly GCA_004026765.1. Taxonomy (NCBI): domain Eukaryota; kingdom Metazoa; phylum Chordata; class Mammalia; order Chiroptera; family Phyllostomidae; genus Micronycteris; species Micronycteris hirsuta. The sequence continues at coordinate 49,581 of PVJI01009468.1, read as the reverse complement.
TTTATTTAAAGGAGGGAGATATATTAGATATTACTAAAATGAAATAAGTTAATTGTAATATATATTTCATGGTATCATTTGATGAAATAAGCTTTTAACTGTTTTGGGGGGAGTTAATGCACATCAAATATGATAGAAAACAAGTACAATTTATTCCTGAGTTTTATCAAATGCATCTTTAAAATATGATAGTTCAATAAAACATTCCAATTACATGTAAATCAGTATCACTATTATATCTTGTTTTGGTTATTCTGAATTGAGAATATACCAATTTGGATTAAGCTTCAAATTTATCAAAAATACTGTAAGGAAGGAGAGGAGGTCTTGTAAGTTTAAGTGGCCTTTATTCTTCAAACTAATGTTTCAGAGGATCCCTTTGTTTGGCAGCTAAGTCCATTTGCATGTGGGGCAATACAGCATAGTGCGATTTGGAAAGGGAAAGAGGCATGCTTTTTTTTTTTAATTTTATGTTTTTTGGTAAAGTGAAAGACGCACCACTGTGAGTTACCAAGCAATAGAATAGACATGGAAGTTAAGGTTCTGGAGACGAATTCCATTCAAACGCCCTTTGTGGCACTCCCTGTAGAAACTGTTTGTGTAATTCCAGAAAAAGTAGGATTTCGGCTGGCAGAGTGCAGCTCTGCGGCGGAGCCTGTATACCAAGCAGGCTGGGTCAGCCTATTAGCTGATCTTAAGGCACTCTGTTCTCATTCCTTTATTATTATTATTATTATTATTATTATTATTATTATTATTATTATCATTATTACTTTATTGCGGTGACATTGGTTAATAAACTTATATAGTTTTCAAGCGGACAGTTCTATGATACATGGTCTGTATATTGCATGTGTGCCCACCATCCAAAGTCAAGTCATCTCCTGTCACCACATATTTGACCCCGTTTACCCTTTACGACTCCAACCTCCTTCGGCGTGGTTACCACCACACTGTTTTCTGTGTTTATGAGCTTTTGTTAGTTTTTCTTGTTTTTTTTTAATTTTTTGCTTTCACTTTTATATCCAGGACCCAAGTAATTACTGTGTCAAAGGCTTTTTTCCTGAATAGACTTCCAGCTCCAGGAGGAGCCCAGTCTGCCTTGATTCACTGCTGTGCTCCCAATGGCGGCCCAGTAATGGGTGAAGAGTAGGTGCTTAATAACATGCTGGAAAATTCATTCAATTCAGAATGAATGCAGTATCAAAAATTCCTAGCCAAATCAAACACATTTACTTAGATGCAACTAATCCCCCAGCTTTTTAAATAACAAATAATATTCTTGTCCACATACAAATTAATGACTAGTTTACCGTTCAGTGGACTGATTTATAGAGTCAAGACCAGAAAGACAGCCTAGTGCTCGATATTTAAGATAGATGGGGAAACATTAGTTTTCAGATTATTTTAATTATTTCCCAAATATAATAGCCATCAAAATGAATTGAAGTGATAATTGTGTAAAAACCTTATTTATTTGAAGCAAACAGAGGAAGGTCTGTCTGAAATATCCAAAAAATGTCAATTATAAAACCTTTTTAAAAACTTTACTGAGGAGTAGTTGACAAATATAATCATATATATTTCAAGTGTATAATGTGATGGTTTCATCCAGATATTCAGTGTGGGATGAGCACCAACATCAAGATACTCAACACTTCTACCACCTATTATAAAATGTTGTTAAAGCAATGAGTTTTTGTGAGTGTTGGTGATTATGGAATCAGAGGATCCAGCTTGATTTTCAGTGTTTCCAAATATCAGTGTTGTGGTTTAGTAGCCTTTCCACAGCTACGGTACACGAGTCCAGGTTAAATATCTACAGCACTTAATACTCTAAGAAATAGCCCAGAATGGCTGGACATTACCATTTGAAAACAAAGGCTAAGATCCATGTGTAATCATTTAAAATGACACAACATTAAAAATCCCCTTCTTCTGTCTCATTAGAACCGTGGAGTAACCTGGTGAATGGAAGCCACACGCTAGGAACGGCAGAGTATAAAGCTTTGCAGCCTGGACCTAGTCAAACCCTGAAACTTTCATACCAGTTCAGAAATGCCTACCTTACAACTACTTTACGTGAGAGAATTAATGATCTTGCTGAAGCCACTTTTCTACATTATGAAGTATAACTCATATTATTGCTTTATAATGATGTTTATTTGTTTGCTTGTTTTTCGACTTTGGGACAATATAAGATACTTTCCTGAAACCACTGGATCTTCCTTCAGATGTTACTCATCCACTCCATAACCTTGACTCTCTTATAGGACTGTCTTTTATGACATTCATGGGAAAAATGGCTAGTTCCGGATATATAATTGTGAGACACAATGAAATCAGTTAAATGCTTATTCAATTACCTCTTCTAAGTTTTTGTTTTATAACCTCAGATTCTATAGCATAAAGCAGTTACTAAATGGAAACCTGCCAGCAAACCAGAAATGCCACTAAAACTTGCAGAAATGTAGGACAGAGCGAACTGAGGAGAAAATTTATACTGATGGTTCACCTAAGATTTTGGGAAGATGAATAGAAGGACTTTGTAGGACTGCAGACCTCTCCCTTTATTCATTCAAATACTTTGGGAAAAGCAATGATGGGGTCATTCTATTTAAGAGTTTCTGCTGTAATGGCTTGCAGTCAAGGCAATTTGATTTCTCAGGGCCCTGAGAATTTTTTGGTGAAAAAGTTCAGGTTTGTACAGGAAAAGCTTTAAGAGGTGCCTCTTGCTATCCCTTTTCCTTTTATTTGTTTGCCATGGCAACATCAAATCAAGCTTGAGAAATCCAATCAAACATCATCCTGATATATTTTTAATGTCCAAAAGTGATCTTGAATCCTTTTCTCCTTGTTGCCCCTACCATGAATACTCTCACCATAGTCCCTGATGCTTCATGCCTTAATTATCACAAAAACGTGTTGCTTGTATTTCATGTTCCAATTTCTCTAAATATTCTCATACTTGCCCCAAGGTAATTCCAGAAAAAAAACTGCTTTCGGTTTCCCATTCCCTGCTTGACACCTTTATTTACTTCTTAGCATCTGTTTAACCCTTCTTTACAGTTATCCTTATCACCATAATCTTAAAAAAAATGTTTTCCAACAAAAATGATCTACTCATTTTATTAGGAATAGACTGTGGCTTTTTTTCCCCCCTTAATGACAATAGCAGTTTCTATTGTTGGCTTAACTATTTGCGGTTTGCAAAGCATTTTCTGGATTAGAGGTTGGCAAACTACAGCTTGCAGTCTAAATCCATCCCACCACCAGTTTCTGTAAATAAAGTTTTCCTGGAACAAAGCCGCCCCCACTGGTTCATATATGGTATGGCTCTGAGCTGGTACAACAGCAAGCACTGAGTTGTTGCAACAGAGACTCAAATGTTCACCACCTAGCTTTTTACAGACAAAGTTTCCAACTCCTCTTCTAGATCTTTCTTTAAGCCTCTTGGTTTTTTGAAAGGCTTTATTTATTTATTTTTAGAGAGAGAGGAAGGGAGGGGAAAAGAGAGGGAGAGAAACATCAATCTGTTGCCTCTTGCATGCCCCCAACTGGCGACCTGGCCCGCAACCCAGGCATTTGCCCTGACCGGGAATTGAACCAACATTCTTGTGGGGTGATGCCCAACCCACTGAACCGCACCAGTCAGGGCATTTTCTAGAACTTATTTTTATTTCTTTTATACTAGCGTTCATGAGACTTTTGTGAAAAAGGCACCTCTCTTCATTACACTTTCCCTAGCCACGTATTTATTTTCCTAAGCACTGCTCAAATCATGGGCCCTTTAGGAGCTCTTCTAAGAAAAAGCAGTCCTTTTATTGTCTTCTGTACATTCACTGAGATTATTGTTCATAGTTTTAGTTGAGGACCACATGCAAAATTAGACATAGAAAGAGCCTTGGATAATCTTAGCTTCCTATTCAACTTGTTCAGGTTTCCTAACCTTGTTGATTGGCTACTATACATTTCTTAGACCTATTCAATTTATCTGTGCTTACTGTACCAATATTAGCAGTTGGTACATTATCTATATTAAAAAGTGTTCATTATATGTGGCAAAACTTGGTACCTTTTATTTGGAGAATATTTTTCACAAATAAAGAACAATTTAAAATCACAGTACAAAATAACCACCAATAAAGTTATGCTGGATTATCAGTGACCTGCATGCCTGGCACGTATTTTTTGCAATTTAACTATTTCCTCATGATAATTATCAATTATGTTATATTATAAAGTTTAGTAATGTTTGTGAAATATGAAAAATGGACATGTTATATCCATGACCGAAAAGGGCTCATAATAATTTATTTTACTTAAAATTTAAAAAAAAAACAGAAAAATACAAAAGAACTCAAAATTAAACTTTGTGTACCTAATGACTTTTAAAAAATGTATCTTTCTATAAGTGTAACCTAATCAATAAAACAAACAAGCAAGCAAAATAGAACCAGAGACACTGAAATTAAGAACAAACTGACAGTAACCAGAGGGGAGGTGGGAGGGGATAATGGGGGGAAAGGGGGGAGGGTTTTCAGGATCATGTATAAAGGACACAAGGACAAAACCAAGGGGGTTAGGATCAAGGGTGGGAGGTGGGGATGGCTGGGGTGGGGGCGAGTGGAGGGGAGGAATGGAGAGAACTGTACTTGAACAACAATACAAAAAAGTGAAAAAAGCCCTGGCTGGTGTAGCTCAGTGGATTGAGCGTGGGCTGGGAACCGAAGGGTCCCAGTTCGATTCCCAGTCAGGGCACATGCCTAGGTTGCAGGCCAGGTCCCCAGTGGGGGCCACGTGAGAGGCAATCATACATTGCTGTTTCTCTCCCTCTCTTTCTCCCTCTCTCTAAAAATAAATAAATAAAACCTTTAAAAAAAGTGAAAAAAATGCATTTTTTCAGTTGCCTGACTAATTCATATTACATTGATACCTTTTTAGAGAAAAATTTATGTCTCTGTCTTCCCTGAACATCACACCATGGATTTCAAAGAGTTCTCAAAGCTTTCTGTCTTATAGGACTTAGAAAGATAAGACAAAGCTTTTCTTAATCCAGTTACCTAAGAAACTACCCTATCATCACACCAGCAGAATTTGTTTCATCTTCTTAGTTAAAAATCAGTCAATCGAATAGGCAATTCACATAGCTCTTGGCTTTTATTTCCGTCCATTGGGTTTGTTGTTTCTGAAAAGAAAGCATTTAGAAAGATAGCAATCTGGCTAATTATTGCCCTGTACAAAAATAGTTAGATCTTTTAGAAAAACGCCTTCATGTCTCAAACATGGAAAGGCTAAAGTTAGTATCTGTTCTAGGTTGATCTACCACTTCAGAATGATCTCCAAGCATGATGAAAATTAGGCAACTGCAAAATCTCTTTGAAGCCTATTATGGCAAGAAAGACAGGTTCTCATTAAAAGGGCACAGAAAGAGTTCCCGATGGGCAGTTCTCCAATTTTAATTTCTCATCTGAAGGAGAATCTGCATCCAGACATGAAACTTTATTTTAAAGACTTTCAATTGCATATGGGGTTTTTTTTAAAGGACTAGCTTATGTAGGTTTAATTGGATTTTTTATAACCTATAAATTACACCTGATATTTTCAAGAGTATACTCTGGTTTCAATTAAGAAAGGTAGCTTAACAATTAGGAAACCAAGACTGTGGAACTAGTTTAGGTCCTTGGAACATATATGCATAGGATCATTAAAATTTCTGGGTAGGATATAAAACATTTATATGGAATTTGATTGCCCTGAACAAATTAAGAAGACTCCTTAGTGTGTAAATCTTTAATAATTTCTAAAAGGAGGCTGACGGCCTTTATCCTTTGATCCACAAGTGACTTGATTTTAAACAATAATTACATAAAACAACAGTAAATATTAAAATTACATTCTATCATACTGATTAAAATGAATGACAAATTATTTATACTATAATTATCTTTAAGGCCTAAAATAGTATTGCTTTCTACTTCCACCTGGTAACAGGGAAGATATATTGCAGAAAGAGAATAACACAAACTGTCTTTGTAATCCTAAAAATCATGATGCAATATAATAAATTCATTATTTGTGCTAGTTTCAGAAAGAGATATCACCAGAAACAGAATTCTTTTATTTTCTCGTGGAAAAATATAACAGTCTGAAAATGGTATAATGTTGGCTACAAGCAGCGTCTACCACAATGTAGTCTAAGAACAGTAACTCCAATCACTAAATATTCCATTCAGTAACTTTTTTGAATGCCTTTTCTGTGACAGACACTCTCCCACACTGATTCCGAGGAGAAAACATAGTGACGGTGATGGATGTCATGCGTGCCCTACAATACAGAGAATGTAGCTGAGAGGGTCGATGAGGCATGTCCTAAGACTAGCCAGGCCAAGGGGTATCTAAGAAACTTTGGTACATTGTCTTCTAGCACCCTGACTTCAACACCAAAGTAGAGAGGCACCCTTCTTAAAGACATCTTTTGGGGTGGCTTCTGCTTGATGGGGTGGATTACAGTTGAACACGTATAAGGCTCACAGCACTTTAAAGAATCACACTAGCTTCCATTGTACTAAACGAGATAGATGATATTCAAATGACGCAGAGGCTTCTGAGTCCTTAACTTTCTATGGAAAAAAAGGTGAGCCCGAGAGCCACAGAAAACCACTCCTAACAGGCAGAACTGGAGACTAATCAAGAAACCGGTGACATGAGTCCAGCTGGATTTTAGAATTGCTTTGTGCCAGTGACTGCCTCTGAATATCTCATCCCCAATTCTATCCTATTTTAAATGGGCTTATTTAGTTCATTATTTTATCTCTTTCAACCATTGTATGTCACTGTGTGAAGGTTAGCTACCTTTTTAGCTCACAGAGCTCTGGATTAAGGAGCCCTTCCTGAGCAGTTGCACTCAGGCAACTAAGCAGGAAGAACATCTTTCATGCCCAGAGCTGATTTAGCTGATGAGATCCAGGACTTCTAGCCTGACCCTGATGGCATAATAAGATAAGACTTTAGGAGTGGATAGGAATGGGGTAGGTGTATTTTGAATAAGTGAGGGCATGGATTATTAGGGGCCTAAGGGCAGACTCTGTTGGACTGTTTTTTTGGTGGTCTCACCAATGAACCACCTCATGTTATTCAAGCACCTATAAAGTCACCTCCCTGTTAGCTGTAGACTTGGCTAATGGGGTATTCATAAGCATGATGCAAGCAGATGCTTGATTTGTGGTTATACATTCTGATTCACCACAGAAAAAGCATGGGCATCCCGAAAAGAAGACAGATGAAAGACCATGTAGAGAAAGGGAGGCCATGAGAATTCATTGGGAAATAGACGGGCTTGGCCACATCTGTATCCTACTGGATTCCATCCTCAAGCAATCCTAGCCAACGTCAGTAGAAGAATCACCCAGTAGAATCCGGTCCATGTCGCAGAATCAAGTTCAAATATAATGGCTGCTGTTTTAAGCCCCTTCATGTGGGGATCTTTTCCTGCCACAGCAGATGACTGAAACAATGATCTTTGGAAGAATTTGGGGAAGGTAGAAAGATGGCAATCATATGTTAGATCTTCTTCAAGAAACAACTATGATTCAAAGAGGCAATAAAAAATGGAATTTTAGATGAAGGAACAAAGAATGAAACACTAAGTAAAATTCATACTTTCATCTGCAAACAGCAAGAAGCATGGTGAGAACACAGCGCAAAGTTCCTGCAGAGAAAAGCACTAGATGAGTCTGGAATGAAAGGTTGAAGATGGGTTTTAAAGGGACAAGCAGTGTCTTCAGACTTTGTTTTGCTGGGTAATAAGGCCCATCAGACTTTTAGGTAGAGAAAGTAATCTGTCTTTTAAACATATTATTCTGCAGCAGTGTGGAAGTCACAAAAATAGAAACTACCTGGAGACAGGGATGCCACTTAAGAAGACATTGCAGAAATACAGAGAACACACTGACAGCTGTCAGAGGGGAGGAGGTTTGGGGACTGAGTCAAAAAGGTGAAGGGATTAAGCAATACAAATTGATAGTTACAAAAGATATGAAGATGTAAAGTACAGCATAGGGCACATGTCGACGATATCATGAGAACTATGTATGGGACCAGGCGGGTACTTGAAACAGCCGGGGGGGCGGGGGTCCAGTCTGTGAAGTACATGATTTGCTAACCACCATGCTGCACCTCTGAAACTAATACAGAAAGATATTGAATGTAAACTGTAACTGAAAAATAAAGAAATAAATTAAAAAAAAACACAAAAAACATCGTCCTCACCCAGAGAGTGGACATTGGTATGAACAAAAAAGAATAAACTCAAAAGGCATATCTAAGGTAAATTGGACAGACCTTGGTCAACAGTTAAGGCAACGTAAGGAAGATGAAGGCAACAAATTTGTTTCCCACCAATTTCCCATGCCACTGAAATGATGGTGATCCTACTAAGAAAGGAGGAATCGTCTCAGGAAGAGATCGGTTTGTTGAAGTAAGCAGTGGAAATAGATTTTGCCTCTTGGACAAACAGGAGACGAGAACTATTAGGAAATGGAAAATATACCTCTAGTACTTGTGGAAAGATTTAGAATGGCCTTTTCAGTAGTGAAGCTACTAGAATAAATACAGAAAACCAGGGAGCAGTGATTCTGAAGCTGGCTGCACAATGGAATTATCTGCTATCTGGATTTAACTATCTGGAGTGGCACAGTCCAGCAACAGTTTTGAAAGGCTCCCCAGATAATTGCACATTCAGCAACGTTGAGAACAACTGATGTAGCAAAACAGAGACAGGAGAAAACAAAATTCTGGTGAACAGTACCATCTAAGAAACATTCAAAGGAAGAGGATCTTAAGGAATTTCCTGAGCTACCTATTGAAGAGCTAAGAGTAGAAGCCGTAAAGATCAGTTTGAAGAAAATCAAGAGACACTCAGAAGGTCTGGCAATATGAAGCACTTTGGCCTTTGCAAGTAATATTTCAGCTGAGCAGCAAAGAAGTCAAACTGCTTTCATCATCTCCACTCTACGATTATGCCCGCCCAATGAGTCTTTATGTCGGTTATTGTAGTTTTCAGGTCTGCAATTTCCACTTGTTTCTCTTTTGTAACTTACATTTCCTTGTTGAGATTTTTTCCATTTCTTTCATCTGCTTCAAGAGATTTTATAGCTACTTGCTGAAGTATTTTTATGATGGCTGCTTTATTTTTTATTATTTATTTATTTTATCCTCGCCCGAGGACATTTTTTCATTGCATTCACAGAGACAGGAAAGGAGAGAGAGGACATCACTGTGAGGGAGAAACATCAATTTGTTGCCTCCCTGATGCACCCCAACCAGGGAACAAACTTGCAACCTAAGTAGGCGCCCTGACCAGGAATCGAACCCCCAAACTTTCAGTTACAGGACTATGCTCCAACCAACTGAACCACAGTGAACAGGGCTGTGATGGTTGCTTTAAAATCCTTGTCAGAGAATTCCAACTTCTGATTCATCTCAGTGTTGGGCATCCGTTGATTATCTGTTCGCATTTATGTTGTGATTTTCCTGACTCATGTTATGACCAGTGAGTTTTTTAAATTGTATCCTGGACATTTTAGACATTATGAGAATTGGAATACTATGTAATCTATTTTTTTTCTTTTACACAAGCAAACCTCCTGGTCATATGTAACATGAGGGCCTAGTGCCTGTGTATGCTCTGCTTCCTGCTCAGCCCTGCTGACGCATTTCTGGTGACAGTGTGGCATTGACTCACATTGCCTTGTGCCTCCAGTGGGGGAGTAAGCTCACTCCTCGCTGGGTCGCACTGACACAGAGAGAACAGGTGGGAAATTGTCCACCAACTGGCCCTACCTCCCACCACCTTGCTCTGCCTTGTGCAGGGTGGGACTTCGCTGTGCACTGAGCCCCTTTGACACCAGGGAGGGAGGGGGAAGCCTAGCAGTGACTATTCTGGACTCACTGTGCCTTAGACATTCTCATGGCTGCCAGGTGGGGGTGGGGAGGCTCAGGTTGCCACTAGACCCCACTGACTCTTGCTGAGGAATAGGCTCCTTAGTTGCACACCCATCAGAGGATGGAAAATCAGCCCCACTCAGGTGTGCTGACCCTTTCACAGCAGGGGATCATATTACTGCAGCCACTTCAGCCAGGCAGGGGACAGAAGGTTGTGCCAACGTCATCTGGCACGGCGATTGCAGCACTACGGTCATGTCATTCCTCAAGTTGTGAGGTACCTACACAGTCCTTCTTCCCACCTTTCACAGACTTAAAATGCTTGTCTGTTACATTACACTGAGGGTTTTTTGTTTGTTTGTTTGCTTGTTTTTCCATTGGGGGAGAACTAGGAAGAATGGGGTTAGTCCATCTTGGTGAAACCCTGTTGTATTTTAAGCTATGATTACAGTGTCTATAACAATTTACTGCATACTTACATTTTCCCTTATGTAAACTACTTGAAGGTAAAAACTGTTTTTAAAAAATCTTTGTAATCCTAGCATTAGAGTATTACTTAGTGATCAGTAGATGTTTGTAAATGGATGACTAAGCAAAGGGATTTCACTAAGTACCTTTGATAGATGCTTAATATGTACTTTCAAGGAGAAAGCATTGTTTAGTCTCTAAAGAGAAAATCAAGACATGGATAAAGAAATTAGATATTAGAGAGAATACATTATATATCATTTGAAAAAAATGTCTTAGGAAAAAATTAACACAAAAAATCACATTTCTAACAATATTCCCAATGTACATGTTAAAAACAAAATTTAAAAGATACCAGCATTCACAAACACACCTGAGAAAAACGAAACACTCAGGTATAACTTTAACTAAATACGTACACGATTCATATGCTAAAAACTACAAAATGCCGATGAAGAAATCAAAGAATGCATTGAGAAATTCAACACAGTAAAGGTAAGGACTTTCCTCAAATTGATCTAGAGTTTTAATGCGATTCCTATCAATATTCCAGTAAAGACCTTTGTAGACATAGACAAACTGATACTAAAATTTATATGGAAAGGGAAATCCCAGTAATAAGCTAAAACGATCTTTACAAAATAGGATAAAGCAAGAGAACTCACTCTGCTTGATATTTAGTCCCACTATAAAAGGGCACGAACAAAGACAGAGCAGTACTGACAGAGAGATAGACATGTAGTCCAAAGGTATAGAATAAAGAATTTAGAAATAGACCCACATAAACATGTCCTACTGATTCTGAATACATGTGCAAAAGTAATTCCATGATGGAAACGGAGTGATTTCAACAAATTGTTCTGCAGCAACTGGACATCTATCCAAAAAGCTATATCTTGACCTAACTAAATCTTAGACATTATACAACTATTTACTAAAACCAGATCTGAGACAAATTGAAAACATAAAGCAACAGCACTTTAGGCAAAAAAAAAAGTAAAAAGGGAAAATCTTCAGGACCTAGGGCTAGCTAGGCAAACCGTTCTTCACACCAAAAGCATGATCAGTAAGTGGGAAAAATGATGAACTGAACCTCATCAAAATGAAAAAAAAATTGTTCTGCAAAGGATCCTATTAAGAGAATAAAAAAAACAAACCGTAGGTGGACAGAAAATATTTGCAAACCACATACGCAAAATAGGGCAATTATCTAGAATATATTTAACAAATTATCAAAATCAACAGTAAGAACACAAATAATACAATTATAAAATGGGCAAAGGACCTGAACAAACATTTCCCTGAAGAGGCTAGAGATGGTGAAATAGCACATGGGAACATGTCAACCGCCATTAGCCATTAGGGAAATGCAAACTGAAACCACAATGAGGTATCGTGATACACTGAAATGAATCACTGACAATACTGAAAGCTGGAAACTGGATCACTCCTATACTACTGGTGGGGATGTAAACATTTACCAAACTGTGGTACAATATCATAATTAGGATGCTGCCATTGAGGCAGTCAGGACACAGGACAATGCTGTCACCTCAAGAAGATTTGCTTTTCACATCCACCTTCCTTGCCCACCAACCCCAAACTGCTACTAACCACTGATCTGTTCTCTGTTTCTATTTGTTTCAAATCCAAAAAAGTTATAGAAATGCAATCATACAATATATAACTTTTTGGAAATGAATTTTTCACTCAACATAATTCCTTTGAATCCATCCAAATTATTGCATGTGTTCTGTAGTTTGTTCCTCTTTAATGTTCCATGGTGTGGACATGACCATGGTGTTTATTCATTCATTGAAGGACATCTGAGAGCAACCAGGGGAAGGATTCATGAGGTCTCTCTATATTATTTCTTGCAACTGAATAAAAATCGACAACTACCTCAAAAATAAAATTTGTTGTTAAAAAATTAGGGTGCCCAAAACTTAGCTCACTATCCTTTGGCAGGGGGCATTAAAATGCTTAAATGTACATATGAAACTTCTAACAGAGAATAACTCTGAAGAAGAGGATTAAAAAACTGGGGGTCAAGAGCATCAAAAAAGTTTATTTTTTAGAAAGTAAATGCATTTTTAAATGGCAATAAAAGAAAAAAAATACATGTTATGGAGCTCTCCTTCATTCACTTTTTCAGGAAAAGTAAAATTAAGATTAAAGAAGGAGAAAAACTGAATAAAAAACCAGGTACTAAGGAGCAAATAATTATGAGATATTATTCTGTCAAAAGTAGATACAAAAAGAAGGGTGTAGGAAAGCTCTTATTCACTGCACTGATAGCAATCTTAGGCATCTCCATTATTTACAACACGTAATTGTAAATATTATGGTGTAAATGCAAATTAGCTATACATGAGAAGGCTTATCAGAGATTTTCAGTGGTAAGTCTAATACCCAGAACACTTATCAGAGAGACTAGAACCTTGGAGTAGAAGCTAACATTTTGAAACTTCTAAAATTCTTTGAAAGTGGATTATTTAAAAACTCATCATGACAACTTTGTGGCCTGATAGATAACAAAGTGCCAAAATGCCAGTGACTCAAGTAACAGGCCTGGGCTCTGTCCACATCGACACCAAGCCGTGCTCTACTTAAACTGCTGTTCGTGACTTTGAGTCTCACTTTCCACATTGGAAAAAGGAGCCATGTCAACACTTGCTTCCAAGTACAAGAACTGGAGTATCTGAACGTCAGTGGTAAAAGTGTTTTTGGCCGAGGTTATCACTTTCTCTGGAGTTCCACTTGACGCATATGCACTTTAAGGTGTTTGCCTTTTAGTTTAACCTCCCATTAGAACGTAACCATAGAAACGTATGGCAAATGTCATAGTGTTTGAAACTTTTTGACCTTAAATTCCCTATTGCAACTATAATTTGAAGAACATTTTAAGGCAGTTTCTCAGAGTGTTGGATCACAGTGTATATTTAAACACATCCAAGATTTGCAAGCTGAGTGCTTTAAAAATTCAGATTACTAATGTGAACGCTTCATTATTTTCCCATCAACAACACATAATGCAATGAAGTGTTAGAGTGTGGGCATTTAGCTCAATTCTAATCTCAGATAAATGAGGACACACGTTTGCCTCCCTTGAAGAATCACCTCTACACATGCATGAACAATCAGAAATAATGCTTTTTAAAAGGAACACAGCAGATGTGGATTTCAATCAAATTACTGTGAGCCAAGTGAGAACAGCCAGTCCAAACAGGGCCCTTAACTGTACTATTATGATAACTATTTATCAATGTGCCTGCAAAATCTCTACCTCTAATACGAGTTATGTTTGAATATGCAGGGGTTGGTAGACCTGAAGGGAAACAACGAGTCGCCAAAGAAATGGTGTATTTTGTTGTTTCACACTCCAGTCCACTGTTTCCGCGAGCACAATTTTCTGTTTAACCTTTTTATGTGGCTTTGAGCTCTTTTAATGTCCTAACACTCACGTAGCCATGACTCAGCACAAAGTTCATTCTCACAGGTGATGATGCGGGGAGGCACAATCCTTAGGACAGAGGAGTGATAACGCCCAATTGGAATTTCAGAAGTGGGAGTTGAATTCCGATTTGAAAAAGATCCTAGGTGATTCTCAGAGCTTTTTCAAACTGAGAATGAACTAAATTAAATTTGTTTTTAATTCCCTTAATAAGCCAAAAGAGAGAAAGACAAAGAAATAGATTTAAACACACCTTCTCTGTGCCCATATCCTGCTTTGCCAAAGTTTTTATAGTCTAATGATACCCACAGTCGTTCACGCTGGGTGTGATGCCCAGTCCAAGAAGGGCTCGCTCCTTAAACTGAGATCTTGTAAACTGCTAATGTGTTACACAGATATTGTTCTGATGTGCCATCATTAAGCAAACTACACGTGCCTCTTCTGCAAGCAGACAAAGATGTGTGGATGTGTGATGAGTGTCTTTGGGATAAGGGCACATACTTTATTATTAATAATTCTGTATTGGCCCTGAGGGACCTGGGTAAATTGTTGCACTGGCCCAGCACATTTAGTTAAGACAAAGATGTGGAACAAAGCGTTCGTATTCCCTAACACGGCACTGCTATCCTCCAATTGCTGTGCACGTACATACGTTACCTAAATCATCGCTGCAGATGTGTGTGAACCAGAGCTATCCGCACTCTATCTGTCTGTGAAGGGCAACAACAAAATGTTACAACCCATTTAGCAATAAACTATGCATCCTTTCTGCAAGTCTTTGCTGACATCTGATTTGCGACATTTCACCCCCTCTATAAATTTTATTTCATAGTCTTTAGTAATTTCTGGCAACCTAAGTAGATACCCAGATGGTATCTCTTTTCTCCATAAGCCAGAAATAATGTCTCAATATAAATTCCAATCCCATCTTTTTATGATTTAGATTCGAAATTTTAGGAAGCAGCAACACACACAAATATTGAGACAATGCCTTCGGTGAAAGGGAGAGCAGCAAAGTTTAAGTATAAGAAAGCAGCATGGGGCTTGTCTGAGTCAGCAGTAACCAAAGGGAAAGCATACCTGATGACGCAGGCATAAAGACCGCTGTCCTGTAGTAAGGTTGGCCGGAACCAAATGGAGTCTTCCTCCTTGCTCATTCTACTTCCATCAAAGGCTATTGGCTCTTCAAAGTCTCCGGGACCAGAGCTTTTGTACCACATCAAACTGAGTCCAGCACTTTGGGCTAGGGAGTAATTTGCTCTAATATAACCATAAAAGAGCGCGCATTTGATTCGAACAGGCTCTCCCACCAAAACTTGGTATTTCTTGATATCGACAGACCAGTCGGTGCATCCATCAGCTAAAGAAAAGAGAAAAAACAAAACATTAGAGAAAACGTAATAACTATTTCATGTGTTCATTATTCATTCAACAAATACACATTGAGCATGGATATTGGACCAGATTCCATTGCAGACCCAATGGATGCAGCCCTAGGTAAATCTCAGGATGGCACTGAGAAGCAATTTACCCTGCTAACAAACAACATATTCAATCACTTAGTTTGCTTCTGCTGGAATTTATTCTTATGTTTTATCAGGGTGATGGTTATTGGTTTATTGCCTTTCTACCCTGCATCCACCTTATTGCCTGTTCTTTGAAAGTGGATATGACCCTTTGAAATAGTTTTCCTTTGCTAGCTGGCCCTGAAGCTCTGTTGGTACAGTGTGCTGGAGACGCTGCAGGAGGAAAGGGTTTTGCTCCATGGTCTCAGCATGTTTTCTGTGGCGGAGGGGGGGGAGGGGGGAGAAGTTCTAGCGGACTTCGCTGCTTCTCCAGCAACCCAGCTCCTGCAGTGCCAGGTAGCCAGCAGCTTGACAAATTTTTTTTAGCATAACCTCATGTGAGACACTTTCCCATGAACAGCTTTCCCAGGCACTTTAGAGGGTGAGTTTCTGTCATATTCCAGAGGGCAGATTTCCAAGTTCTGCCAGGGTGGCACTTCAGTGACTTCTGTTGTTTAGTAAGCCATATACTTTCCTAATGAGGTTTGACTCTCACTCTGGAGGTCGGAAAGAGGGGCTTTTCCGTGGGCGTTGTATCTCAGCCATAGGGGTAATAGTAGCTTTTATTCTTTCAAGTTGTATTTTGCTATGGACTGAATGTCTGCGCCTTCCTAAAATGTAGATGCTGAAGCTCTAACCAAGAATGTTATCACAGATATGGTTTGGAGGAGGGGCCTTTGGGAGATAAGTAGGTTTAGATGAGTTTATGAGGGCAAAATCCTCATATACACGTGCTTCTCCTCCCCATTCTCTCCTTCCTTTTCTCTCTCTCCTTCCCTCCCTTCAGGGGCCTGCAGAGGACAGGCTTGTGAGCACAGCGAGACAGTGGCCATCTGTAAACCAAGAAGGGGGCTCTCACCAGAAACCAAATCAGCCAGCACCTTGATCTTGGCCTTAGCCTCCAGAGCTGTGGGAAACACACTTCTGTTGTATAACCCACCCAGTCTATAAATCTTCCTTTATTACCCAATCCTTCATTATTACCGTACCTTGTTTCATTTAATAATTCCTTACAAAAACTTCCTTTATTCAAATTAGTGTGTGGTGTTGGTCTGTAATTGGATCCACACAGATCACATCAGGAATACATATTTTATAGTCAAACAAGGCAGGAAGAAATACAACAAAAGTAGGTCAAGTTCAGGCAGTGGTTTCACAGCCAGAGACAGAGGGAGAAGGTCACTTGGGTCTGATTTCTGGCAGCATCAGGGGAAGGATAAAGTAGAAACCATGGTGAGCGATGAGGCTGCTGGGAGAGGGGGCCGGGTGGGTTTTCTGGGTTATCTGAAAGCACCACCTTCTATCTGGCATCTTAACATCACTTTTTATCACCCCCCCCCGCACACACACGTGCACGCACACACACACATCACCACCAACAACAACAACAGGTCCCCACAGGTCAGGTGCATTGCTATTAACACCATCACACAGACGTTGTGAATTCCCTGCTTAGAGAGGGCAGCTGCCCAATACTTAGCAAGATAATCAATGTGACAGCTCACAGAACACGAACGCTGAGCTATAGGCAAAACCCGAGAAAAGAGGACCTCTAACAGCAGTGGCATCTGAGTGTTGCCAGCAGGATTTAACTTGCTGAAGATGAAAAAGGAGGGCCAGCTAAAGGATCTGGGAACAGGACAAATAATGCAGAATTTGAGAGAAGGAAAATGATCAAGATAACAAGGAAGATGTACACTAGACAAAGAAGCCACAGACGGGTAATCTACGGAGTCATCTACATTTCTTATCTTAAAATAATATCTAACATCTAATGAGCACTTAACTATGGCTGAGTTCACAAATTTTCATTTCCCCTCCACAAAACATCCATTAAAACTGTTGAGCTCCTTGTTCCCTCTATGTGCGACATTGTTCACCAACCAACTGCATGCCTGTCTCCCTCTCTTCCTCCAAATGTTACCTCCTCAGAGAGGTCTTTCTAACTGTTCTGTCTGAAACACCAGCGTCCTATTCTGGTCACTTGACCCAGATTCTGCTTTAGTATTTTTTCAGGAAGGTAGGAGGAGTGTGGGAGAGCAACGGGGAAAAATTAGGACAGCTGTAATTGAATAACAATAAAAAAAGAAAGTAAAAATATAAGACGACATTGCTATTTGATGTTATACTGTGTACCCATTTTTTGTTTCCTTTCTGTCTCCCCAAAAGAATGTAAGCCCCTTGAGGTCAAGAACTGTATCCTTTTAAACTAACTTTTTAAAAATTTTAAAGATTGTATTTATTTATTTTCAGAGAGAGGGGAAGGGAGGGAGAGAGAGTGAGAGAAATATTGATGTGGGAGAGAAAAAATGATCGGTTGCCTCTTGTGCGCCCCCAACTGGGGACCTGGCCGGCAACCCAGGTAAGTGCTCTGAGTGGGAATCAAACCAGCCACATTTTGGTTTGCAGGCTGGCACTCAACACACTGAGTCATAGGAGGCCATGGCAAAACTCACTTCTTTAGCTCCAGTGCTTCAAACTCTGCTTGCTAAGCAGCTCAACACACATTTACAAAATGATTGAATGAAGGATTGAGTAAATAACAACTAACTATTACAAATGAAGAAATTCAGCAGAATTCCCGGGATCTTCACCCAGCTGTATCTGACCCTCATATTCACTCTCCCTACCATACTATTGTTTCCTGATAGAGGTGTTTTCAACTTCACAACATTCTTTAATTTAGATAATTTCAATACCAAATGTTTGTCTAAGATTCCTATTAAACATCAGTGTTAGATACTGTCTATAGACTCAGTGTTGCAGAAGCTTGGTGGACATCACCAATGTCCCAGTCATTGACATCATTCTTAGCATACCACATTTCATAGGATGACAAAACTGTACACAGAGTTGTCAAGGTTATGTAATTGCATGTGGCATTTATTAACACAATTTTGTACATTTGACCCATTACATAAAATTAATGCTTCATGGGATTTTCTTTTACAGAGTTATGTTCTGGTGATAGTCATTATCTTGTTTTACTACTACGTGAATTACAATATGAGTTGAGTAACTGAGGCCATCTGTTGCAGAGATACTGCTGCCAATGAAAAAGTGGAAACATCTTCAAGGTAGCAGTGTAAATAGGAAGATAAAATTCCTCACATTCTCAAAAGATTTGGAAGATAAAGTAAAGTGCTTGAAGCTAAAGAGCAAAAATATTTAGTCTAAAAAGTTAGTAACAAATTAGATCAAGAGTGACAGTTGTGTTGGGGACAGATAGAGATATTAATCCATACTCTCAGAACATGCTTACTGAGAAAAACTTGTAAGTAAACCACAAATATTATGCAAAATTAGGATTACTCAGTACTTAACTATCGGTCAAGAAAAAAGTTTCAAACAGGTCACAGTTACATGACAGAGAAAAGGCTGAGGTGAAGTGATGAAGTAACAGCACCGTGTATATCGGAGACACTATGTTCATTTAATATGAACCAGATATAGGATGTATGGCTTAGATAGGTTTACTATCAATGCACTAAATATATGATGTTCAAAATACACTATGTAATTGTTACCAGGTTGTAATACTTTTGGGGGGTAAAGGTGGCAAATAATACAAAGAATAATTGCCCTGGCTGGTATAGCTCAGTGGATTGAGAGCGGGCTGGGAACCAAAGGGTCCCGGTTCAATTCCCAGTCAGGGCACATGCCTGGGTTGTGGGCCAGGTCCCCAGTGAGGGCCATGTGAGGAGCAACCGTACATTGCTGTTTCTCTCCCTCTCTGTCTCCCTCCCTTCTCCTCTCTCTAAAAATAAATAAATAAAATCTAAAAAAAAATTGAAGATATTTTGAAATTATTTAAATACACATCTAAATAAATAAAAGGCTTATGCCCTTTTCCTGTAATGAAATGAGAACATTGAATCAAATGAAATAAATGATGAGTGATATTGTTCCCTTTGTTAACATTTTACCTCATTTGCACACTCTCTCAGAATGTGTTTGTATCGCACATTTCCCTAAATCATTTGAAAATAACTTAAAGCAGAGACACAATGACATCGTACTCCTAAATACTGCAGTATGCATGTCCTTATGAATAAAGACATTTTTCTTATATAGCTACAAAGTACTTTTTAAATCTTATGTAGTGGGACAAATCTTAAGACCAAGTGACAGATGTTTTAGATCTCAAATCTAAATAGAAAATGTAAGAAATTAAAACTTAGCTCTGGACGATGAGCATTGGTACTGATTTACTCAATTTGGCTTCAGCACTGAAGCTCTGTCAGCTTGGAAACAAACATTCTGAAACCTTACTTCTACACATTATGAGTTCCACTATGTAATTTATAAGGTAACCTTTATTAGTTTTAGTTTGAATATTATCATCCAGAGTTCTGGCCAAGACGGAGGCGTAGGTAGATATGCTTCACTTCCTCTCACAGCCAAAAGAAGGATAATGACCAATTTAAAAACAAAAAACAACCAGAACTGCCAGAAAAATCAAACGGAACTCCGACAAGCAAGGATTAAAGAAACAGTCATCCAAACTGGTAGGAGGGGTGGAGACAGGGAGCTGGACGAAGAAGATGCTAGGCCAGGCAGTGGAACACACGCGTGAGGCAGAGGCTGGCTGAAAGGGAAACTAAGGACTCACAACCTCTGACTGAAAAATCCTGTGGGGGTTGTGGCCTTGGGAGAAATTCTCAGTCTCACAGAAAGGTCTGTTGGGGAGGCCCACAGGGTCCTAGAACGTACACGAAACCCACCCACCTGGGAACCAGCACCCAAAAGAGAACAATCTGATTGTAGAAAGTGAGGGAAGTGACGTAAAGTAGGGCTAGAGCGGAGCCGGTGAGTGGCAGTGTTCCCTCTCTGACCCCTCCCCCACAGCACCAGAGCCAGTGAAAAGAGTTACCCTAAGAGTTGTGAACACCTAAGACTCCGCCCCTTACAATGTAACAGGTGCGCCGAGACAAAGAAACATGGCCCAAATGAAAGAACAGATCAAAACTCCATAAAAAGAACTAAGTGATGAGGAGATAGCCAACCTATCTGATGTGGAATTCAAAACACTGGTAATCAGGATGTTCACAGAAATGGCTGAATATGGACACAAAATAGAGGAAGAAGTGAAGGCTATGCAAAGTGAAATACAATTGCCATCACGTAATTATGTAAACCAGTAGCATTTAAATCTGATTTTCTGTTGATCAGAATAAAAGTTCATTCTACAAGCCTCTTTCAGGAAGTATGCTGTTGGTATTCTCCTTCCTTAATGAGAGGATTGCATGGAAATACTCTAGTTCTATGACTCCTCTGCAGTACAAATTCCTTCCATCGATGGGAGTCTACGTAACCAGAAAGTTGCACTGGGTGGGAGAGCAGGGGAGTAGGAAGCACCATATTCATTCAGTTTTGTTACCAACTATAATCTTCTGGGAGCTTAGATGAAGAGAGGATGGAATTAGATTCAGAACTAATTCCTTTACAAGGCCTTCAAATTGATGTACCATTTCATAAACAAAGGCAATGCAGACTGGAAAATATAAATACATTCAAATGAGATTAGGGAAAGTATTTTTAATTAAGTCATTATTAGTACACATGTGAGCTCAAAGTATTTTTATGGTAACAAGCTTGAAGGTTGCATTCTTAACAACAAAAAAAGTCTAATCCTAGAGCTTATACATATTGCTTCCTAATATGAAAGTATGACATTTTACTTATAAAAGAGCAAATTATATTACTCTCCAAGTATCTACTTGGGTAGATACATTGAAATTGTGATAAAATAAATAAGATATCTGTGATACTGTAATAGATGCCCCATCCTGACTGATCCCCTTTACTAAACGGATCTGTCTATTCTCCAGCTACTTTGAACAATGTATGCTCACAGGCCACAGTTGTCTCCTTTTGAAAATTACCCTTGATAGACAGAAGCCAACCTGCTGGGAAATTTACACACCCCTGGGTTTACCCACTGCCAATAACTGACTGAGGTGAGTATATAAAAGGCCAGCCCCTTTGCCTCAAGTAGGCACAATTGTATAGTGCAGTTCACGCTTCAGCGTTTCTTTGGGTATGGAGCATGCCAAGCCTATAGTTCACCTGTAACTTCCTCATTACCTTGTTTCTCTTCCCCACCTTGCTTCCTTCCCTCCTTCCTAGATTTTCCCAGAAGAGCAGTCCCTCAATCAACTATATGCATCAACCTCTCCATCTTGGGCTGTATTCTGGGAAAACTGACCTAATGCAGATTTATATGTTTATCAGTGAGAGCTAGCTTCATTCCAGTTCCTATCTGAGGGGCTGGAGACATCGAGACTTGCAGACATAGCCCTTGTTTTCAAGAAGCTCACATTCTAATAGAAGAGACAGAGAGAAGTTAAGAGCACAACATGGAAATGCAACGGTAAAGAAATGACGGGAATGGTCAGAAACATGTTCCAGGAAGAGCATATGTTTGAGATGGAAGGAAAACTTAAGAAGTTAGCCATACAAAGATGGGTGAACAGACATTTGAGTTGGAAATGAATACAAAAGCAAAGGCAGAGAAACAAGAGTCAGCACAGTTTTGCAGGAACTCTAAAACGGCTTTGTGGTATCAAAATAAGTTTGAAGCAGGAAATAACGAGAGATGAGGGGAACAGAAGTGGGCAAAGACAGATTATGGAGGTATCTTTATGCCATGTGAAAAATGTTTGTCTTCATTGTCAAAGTGATGGGGGAGATATTTAAAAAGTTTCAATCAGAGAAGTGACGGAACCAATCTAATGGTTTTAGATATGCTATATGGGGTGAATTTTTAGGTAGAGATATAAGACTTTAGCCAGGACAGTGATGTTATTAAAAGTCTGAAGTTGGGCAGTGGTAGTAAAGATGAAATGGGGCTGATCTGAGAAAAATTTCAGAGGGAAAACTGGCAGGAATAAGTGATAGGCTGAATACAAGCAATGAGAAAGATGAATAATGCCGGTTTAGTCTGTAACTCCTATCTTTTGCCACAGACTAAACTACCTTTCCCAGTAAACTAAAAACAAGACAAAACAAAAAAACCACCATGCCTTTCAAGTGGTAGGGGTCTTCAAAATGTTTGTTCACACTTTATTCATTTAAAAATTTTAGGAAATTTGCCCTACCTGGTGTAGCTCAGTGCATTGACTGTGAGCTGCAAACCAAAGGTTCCTTGGTTCTATTCCCAGTCAGGGCACATGCCTGGGCTGTGGGCCAGAACCCCAGTAGGGGACCTCTGAGAGGCAACCACACATTGATATTTCTCTCCCTCTCTTTCTCTTTCCCTTTTCCTCTCTATTTTTTATTTCTAAAAATAAATAAATAAAATCTTTTAGAAATGTAGGAAATTAAAAAATATAATGGTTTTAAAAATTGCTCCCAGACAGACCTAAAATGTGTATATATTTTTATATCAATGAATAAAAATAAATATCCAGGATATAAACATCATTTATTTCCACTCTTGATGTGCTGATAAAAGCTGATCTTGAGACATGAGTACAGTTAGGGAGTGTAGGTCTTGCACTTAAGCTCTTGCGGACCCTGAACAAAAAGGGTGAGGCTTGATTTTAAATAAGTGAATTCTGCACTTGTCCTAGCTGCTACTCTTTTCAAATAGGAAATTCATAAATGAAAACTGGTAAAACTGTCATCCTTCAGAAGAGGGAGCTGATAACTCCCCAAATTGTCAGCAGCAATGACAGCAGCCGAATAAGACACAAGTTAACCTTTATAGTGTGCATTGGTTTGCACAGGACTTCGTCTTCATGTCTAGTTTTCAGATTATCTTTATCTAGAGTAGAATAGTTCCAGATTCTTGCCTTTAAAAATATATAGAGTATAACACTCTTGGAAGCGCTCTTTCAAATGTTTTGGAGAGATCAGTGTGGATGATAAGAATTAATGTTACTCAAGAGAGTCTGACAATTATTAGGAACACAGTTTCTAGAATCCAGTTTGTCCAACAAAGCCTGGAAGTGGTACTCTATCACCCTCGCATTAAGGGGGAGAGCTGTTGCCTAGGCAGACAGGATCCTGGTAATAGCATTGATCTCCCATCATATCTTAACCTCCAAATTCTAGCAAGTATTCCCGATACTGAGACACAAAAGTCTGTGCATTGCATAGCATGCACTTGGTGAGGATTTATTTTTCAAAGAATTTTTTCTAATAAGAAAAAGAGAAAAAGGGGACTATAGGAGAGTAAAAGGGGAGTAATCTTCCTTCATTACCTATCCTTTTGTTTATTCCATTTCTCTTCTTAGTTGAATTTTGTGTCATGATTTTTATACTGAATATTTTGGAATAATTGCATAGTATTGCATAATAGTGCTATTTTATAATTTACTGAACTCTTCTGCTGTTGGTTGTCTATAAGTTTCCCCCCTCGCTTTGTCTGTGATAAAATACTTTTATATACTGTATACAATGGTCCGCAACCTTACTTTAAAAAAATAGTGGATGTAGTCCCAGAAGTGCAATTATTGGATCAAATAATATATTTTTAAGGCTTTTAGTAATTTTACACAGATTTTTAAAAACCATCTCAACATTTTTCATCATAGCCATCTATGTAAGCAGCTATTTCACTACATATAAGATTTTACTTATTTTCATGCACTGTTTCTTAAACTGAGCATCTAGTTTTCTACTTTTGTCTTAAATGACAAAAATATAACATCATAAATATTTCATATGATTACCGAATGGCAAAATTACCACAGCCGCCACTTAGCAACCCTAAATCTCTGGCAGGGTTGACCATACACATGTCGTGCAGTTTTAAACTCTCTTTACTCAACATTATAATTCAGTCCATTCACTTCTGTATTATCTGATTCAATGAAAGACTGTGTTAAAACAAGCCTTTGTACTTCCTTTGGCCCCACTCCATAGGGAAGCCTCTCCTAAAGACAAAATGAGGCAGTGAAGCTCCCGGAGGTGCAGTAAAGAGACCTCCTGCCCCACGTGGGCCCCCCTTTTGCTCAATCGTAGCAGCCCCTCAATATCTGCTCTCTCTCCTTTCACCCGTAATATGTCCTGGCCCACTTCATACTGCACCAGTGTTCTGAATTTACCCTCTTCACATTGCTGGTGTTACTTTTCTCTTGATTGGATCATGTCAGGATGATTGTCCCTCTTTGACATGTCATCTAGAGTTACAGTCTGGGCCCCAAAAGCAAGCAAATAACGACAGTGACCAAGTATTCAATACTCGCTCATCTCATCCACTAAAGGGAGAGAAGTCACCTTCCTGAATAACAGCGTGGGGTTTATGTAAAGCATGCTTAAAATAAGTTTTCAATGCCAATAGCTCCTCTGAGCCAAAAGCTCATGTGCTGATGGGTCAGCAGAAATACTGCAATATCCCCAGGGCTACAATCCAGAGCAACGGTAGATGTGATTTTTATTGTTCCTGGAGAGGAACATCCAACCAAGTCCAAATGGTGCATCGTTGGGTTGGAGTAGACTGGTCTTGGTCTTCATGGCACAAAATTTTTTCCTTGTTGACCTGATCTATCTGTGTATCTTCCCTGGTTGAATAAAATAAAACCCTTGTTCAGGACAAAAGAAAGCCAGGTGAGTATCTATAGTTTCAGAAAAATAAAAAAAAGGGAAAGCATAGATTCCTGGTTCTACCAGAGTTACAACACTCTCAGCTCCCTCTCCTTGCATGCTTTTACGGGTTTGAGGGGTTATGCCATGGACTACAGGGAAGTCCCTATAATTTGAGGTAAATGTTTATTGAGTGCCTTAGGTAACAAGTTGACTACTTTATGATCAACACGGACCTGTAATGTACCCTGAAGAGCTCTTGAACTAAAATAGTAGCCCTTCCTAACCAGCTATGCAGTGCAAAGGACACACAAAGAAAAATACATCTACAAATGTATGGCTTTTAGATCCATGGCTTCCATAAATCAGTTCTACCTTTACATTATGATGTCATGCGGCACTTCTTCCAGACTTTTAGACCTATTTATCAGCTACTTCATCTGTAAAGAGTCACAAGGAAATCAGTATTGAGTGTCACACAGAGTTCAGTGAGGCTTCTGGAAACTGACTGTTAACTTCGTTTTGCCTCAGCTCATGCCATTCATGCATTTATTAAGCACCCACTGCAGACAGGGAACAAACTACATGCTGAGGGTAGAGTGGTGATGAGAAGACTTCCTGCGCACGCAGAGAAGTGAGACAACAACTGGAGCAATGCAGTGCCTTTCGAAGCAAACGTAAAGCATATTACAAGGTTAGAGCGCCCGGAGGGCACCCACTACGGTGGCACTAGAAGAGTTTTCTCAGGAGCTAACATTTGACCGGAGAATAAACCAGGCAAATGTGTGGGACAGCAGGGTTTGAAAGAAAGGTTCTGAAATGGCAATGCACTGGAAACATTTCAGGGCGACAATGAAGGTTGGGGAGTTGGAGGAAGAGAGGGGAAGAGAAAGTGGCCAGATCCTCCAGTGCCTTTCCTCATCTGGAAGAGGTGGAGAGTAATCATTGTTTCCCAGGGTTCAGGGGAAAATTAAGAGGAGAGACACTCTGTATGGAGAGCATCCCTTGTGGGAGTTGGAGAAGCTCCTTGGTATACTTTTGTGTCTCCTCCTGGTGGTATCTCCTCAGCGATGTCACATGTTTTCACATGTCCACACTGCAGTCTAGTTTAAGTCTTAGTTACCATGCACCATAAACACTTTGTATTTGCTTCCTAGTAATGCTATTAGAAAGTACCGCAGACTGAGAGGCTTATACAACAGAGATGAATTCTTTTCTGGTCGTTAGAAGTTCAAAATCCAGGTGTCAGCAGGGTTGGATCCTTCTGGGCACTCCGAGGGAAATTCTCCTCCATGTCCTTGTCTTAGCTTCTATTGACAGTGGCAATATTTGGTATTTCTTGGCTGGTGGACACATCACTCCAAACTTTGCCTTCATCTTCATATGATGTTTCCCTGGTGTGTCTGTATGTCTGTGTCTCTTTTCTTCTTATAAGGACACTAGTCATTGGATTTAGGAGTCACCTTATTCTAGAATTTCCTCATCTTAACTTATTACCTGTGCAAAGACCCCATTTCCAAAGAATCTGCATTCTGAGACTTCAGTGAGGGCGTGAATTTGGGGGTATCCAGTACACGATTAAGCTCAAGTTGATTAATGGATATGGTCTTCTTGATAATCAAAATGACTAGTAAAGACAATCATGGCATCTACTCCATATAAAGATATGGAACAAAACACTTAATGAAATTCTTCTGAACATAATTTAACCAGAAGGAGCTCTGAGATCTACGTGTGACTCATTCACTATGAGAAAACTTATTTGTCATTCTCCTGAGAACGTGCTTGTCAATAAAGGTAGTTAAAAAATGAAAGTGCCCTGGCTGGTGTAGCTCAGTGGATTGAGTACAGGTTGCGAACCAAAGGGTCGCTGGTTCGGTTGCTAGTTGGGGCACATGCCTGGGTTGTGGGCCAGGTTCCCAGAATGGGTTGTAAGAGAGGCAACCACACATTGATGTTTCTCTCCCTCTCTTTCTCCTTCTCTTCCCCTCTCTCTAGAAATGAATAAATAAAATCTTTAAAGAAATGAAAGTAATTGTGCAATAGGGTAATGTATGATCTGTGCACAAACCAGACCCAAGTTCAAATCCCAGTCGTGTCAAGGTCAAGCAAGTCATTTAACCTCTCAGGGACTTCAAATAACATGTTGAAACATCTGCATGGTAGGCTTGTTCTGATTGCAGGGGTGTCCAACTTTTTGGCATCTCTGGGCCACACTGGAAGAAGAGTTGTCCTAGGCTACACATTAAATAAATTGTGACATATAATCACAACAAATCTCATCACATTTTAAGTGAATTTATGATTTTATTTCAGGCCACATTCACAGCCATCCCAGGCCACATGCGCCCCATGGGCCGCAGGTCAGACGCCCCTGTAGGAAATCTCCCTGTGTTTTGGGCTTGTGCTTGAGCCTGCTGTCTTGGAGGTCGTGAGGGATGGCAGGTAGTGAGCAGCCAGGGCCCCAGAAAAATGGACTGACCAAGCAATTCTGAGATAACTGCTTAAGAAAAAAAAAAGACCCTGATGGTGAACTTACTTAGACTGTTATTGGTTTCTGATTCGATTGTCCTATCATGGTCAGCAGGAGGGCTGGGTGTTCTACCATCACCCAGGCCAAGATCCACTGTAACGATCAAACCTTGAACTGACCCTCAAAGCTTCCTCAAACTCATCAATCACTTGCGTGGGAAATCTTCTGGCTTTGCCTTCTTAAAAGCCCTTGCTTGCCTTTCAATGGGCAACAGTCTTCATAGGGGCTGTTCTCCCTCACATGTGGATACATGAGCAAATCCTCAGTGCTTTAAGGTGACTCATTCTTCGCAATTCTTTGACAGTTCATCCAAAAGCCCCATTCCGCTGTGTTGGATCACAGTACCCCTGCCTTGCCTGACAGCAAGTTCTGCGTAAGACTCATTGTTTTTGCATCTTTATTTTTCTTCTCTTAATGTTTAAAAGTAATGAAAGCAACAGCCTAACACAGTACCTGGAATACAATAGATGCTCTCTTTTCCATTCCCACGCAGAATGGGAGCAGGCAGGAAAAGCCAGAGGGTTTGGATAAACACAAGCAGATGCACATTGTACAAGAAAATCTGGATTTTTTTTTTCACTGCTGTAACTCTGGCTATAAGGAATTGATACCAACTTGATACCTGTAATCCATCTTTGAAGACTATAACAATTTCAATTTACTTAATTTTTTTATTCTTTTAATTATTTTTGTGTTCTCTATTTAATATACACCTTTGTTAGTAGGTATCATATTGAATTCATACTTGTTCATGTATATTTCATTCAGCACTGTAATGGTGGGATTTTAAGAACTGAGACTTTACCATATATGTATGTTTATCTGTACCCATCTATCTACATACCTACTTATCAGCATCCATCCACCTAAACCTATATATAGCTATAGTCATTTCCATATCTATACATATTTGCTTTATCCTTGTGATTGACTGAGAGATGTTCACTTCAATTGGTATTGAAAATGTGTATCTTGGGCATCAGCACAAAGATTCATAACTATTTTCTAGGTATTTTTAACCTTACTCATTTTGAAAAAATCAACTCTGCATTTTCTATTCTTTATTTTTTATTGTATTTTTCCATTACCATTTATCCCCCTTTCAGCCTCTTCCACCTCCACCCACCCACTCCCCCTGCAGTCACCACGCTGCTGTCCCTGCCCACGAGGCCTTTTTCTTTTTCGCCTAATCCCTTCACCCCAACTCCCACCCAAAGCTGTCAACCTGCTGTCTAAGTAATACAGTTTTTACACTCAGTATAATTTTATGCCACAGAACTAAACATAGCTGAGAACTCAGTAAGTCTTTGTTGATTTGTTAAACATAATACACTCTGCTTTACATGTAACGGGCCTACTGTTACGCTGTTTACTGAGTTCATGGGTACCTCCACAAAAGCTCTCTATTTGGACAACAGAAAGGATAAGGGTATGCACATACAGATAGGTCAAAAAACATCGCCAGCTCCAGGCATTTTATGCCTTTGAGACACCTGTTGGACACTGGACTAAATATCCGCACGATAAACAACACACCAAACAAACATCGATCACATTTAATCCCTTTACCGATTGCGAGGCACCTCACAGGGAAAGGCCCGCTGGACCACAGCACCCCTGCCCTGCAAACAGATCCTTTAAAGAGAGAGTTGCAGGGCAGACGAGTCATAGTTACTTTCATTTCGTGTGAAAGCACACGGCAGAACAGAATTCTATTTTTAAAGATTGCAACTTATAAAAGGCTTTTAAATTTCAGAACATTTCCAAGAGGGAGATGGTCTGCAGCAAGGAACACACAAAATAATCACCTGTTAGAGTTCAACTCCTGTTTCTCTGTGATTCCACATACACCCTTGACCACCTGCTACTATATGCAGTTCACTGTTATACAGCAAAGATTACTGATAGTGCTGGCCCTGAGGAGATCACCTTTTAGTGGGGAAACAACAAGTCAACAACTACATATAACGCATGGGAGAATGAAGATATTCCAAGAATAAAAACAGCATTGGTGAGGAAACACAAAGTAAGAGGTTTGTTCTATTTTAACCCAGAATTATATTCTGTTTTTTAAATAAATGAATGGGTTAGAAACGTGACTGGGGAGATAAAAAAATTTAGTCGAGAGATGGAATTTCATTGGTGCCTCAATTCAAAACTCGATAATTAGAAAGATAAAATTCTTTGTCTATATCTATGGAGTATTCTAGTTAGATAGAACAGCAAAGGGTGAGGTTCTAAAATGGTGGAATGCATAGGGAGGAGAAGAGTGTAACCAGATGAAAGTAAGATCAGAAACCTGGGTTTGCAAAACACCATGCCAGGAAACTTGAATTTAAACCCACAGCCCAGTCATTTACGATTTGAATATGTGTCAGAATCATCTGGGGGAGTTGTTAAAAGACAAATTGTTTGGCTCCACAATTAGAGTTTCAAGTTCAGAAAGTGCTGATTGGGACCTAAGAATGTGCATTTTTTCAAAAGTTCCTAGGTGATGATTCTGGGATGACCCTTTTCAGTAGAACCACCCTTGTGAGTGCAGACTGTGGGAAAGGGGTGTGAAGGAAGTGGTATGATCTGATCTACATTTTAGGAACATCACTCTATTGGCAATGTCAAAAATGGATTAGGAGGAGACAGCTGGGAGCAGGGAAACCACTTAGAAACTTGTTTTTTTAAAGATCTTCATTATTTATTTTGAGGGGGAATGAGGAAGAAAGGAAGAGAAACATCAATGTGTGGTTGCCTCTCAAACAACATTGTGTGGTTCCCCCACAACCCAGGCATCTGCCCTGACTGGGAATCGAACTGGAGACCCTTTGGTTCTCAGGCCTGCACTCCATCCACTAAGCCACAGCAGCCAGAGCAGAAAATCCTTAAAACAGTCCAGGAGAAGGAATAAAGTGGCAAAGGTTATGCAAAGGAAATGTGAGGAAATTACAGAGGTGGAACCAACAAGATGGAGAAATTGATGAGACAGGAGAGATGAGGGAGAAGGAGTCAAGGATGACTCTAAGGTTTCAAACCAGGATTCCCAAGACAATTGTGAAATCATTAACAGAAATAAAGAGCAGAAGTGGGTTCAAAGGGGCAGGTGAAAAGCATCACTGCAAAAGAAGGCTCTTTGGTCATCTTACAACACCTTTTATGCCATTCTTGAAAGTGTTTATGCAGCGGAATGTCCTCACTTGTGTTGTCTGGTCTGGGCACTGAAAGCACTGCTGTGGGGGGTTTTCATATTCAGAGCTCTGCTGGGTATTCAAGTCCCCTAGAGTTAGAGAAAAATTCAAGGGAAATGGGAAGGAAGTCTGTTGTGTATTTTAATATGCATTTGCTTTCCTATGAATAATATCACATGGATTAATTGTCTATTTGATTAACTTCTTGCAGAGATTGTGGAGGGAAATTAAACATACACAGTTTGTGTATTGCTCTTTCAAGTGAATTTCTAAGTGAGGATTTTTTTTAAAGGGTTAGAGCTTTTTTTTGGTGATGCTGAGTCTTTTTTATCACTGTAGAAGAGGTCTCATGAAAACATAATATGCTGTACACATATTAGTTTCACACGCAACTATTTCGGCATTAATCTGCATTTATATGTGTGATCATATATTTACTATGACGGTTTCTCATTTTTGGCATGGATGCAAGAATAACAGTTCATTTTATTTGTGTAGAATGCTGTCATTTACGTAGTATTGTCATAAACATGATCGATCTTTTGCAAGAAAAAAAGTGGAAATAAATTCAGGAAAAAAAAAAAAGGAATGTTTCTGTCTTTTCAGGCTCAAAGAGCCAAGAACAGAGAAAAGAAATCGAGTATACAAGGTTTCCCTGAACTTTAAACTCTATTTTCCAGAGGTTTTGTTGAAATGCTTTCAGGTACTCCTTAAACAATCATGGCAAGTAGCAATCTCTGTTGAGAGAATAGAAAATTACATTGATTCCGACTTTGTTGGTTTTGATTTTGCTTTTCCCCACCTTTGGGAGCAGAGCATCTGGGTATGGCGTAAATTCATGTACCTTTTTGAGGGCTGATACATTTGAGAGGATGCACTTCTGTGAATCACTGACGGGGCAGTTATTAACATGGACATCTACTACATTCAAAGCCAACTGGAGATGCTTCAGTGTACCTAGCAATGAAAAGATCCTGAGGTACAGGCTTAAGTGAGATGATCTTCATTGCCTATTTCTTAATACTGATTAAACTCAAAACTATAGAAATCTTCTGGCCTAATGGATGAGACCTCATGATAACTTTTATTGCTCAGTTATTGTTATTGAAAGAAAACTTTAAATTCTCAGTGAGTGGCAGGTTGCTTTTTTTACGGTTAACTAGGAACATAGAACTTTTCATGGTTCATCCAGCTCAATACCCTTTCTCTGACTGATATACCAGAAAGCTGTACTGTAGCTAGGTTCCAGTACATACCCCTCAGGGATTAAGACCCTGGACCCTCAGGTGGCACACGAGGACCCTTTTTTTCATAGGTATCAAACAAAACATTTGAATTTGGAGAGGGAAGGATAGATTTTACCGTTTTCAGTCTGAGCCACCTCTGGAGGGAGGCATTCATTGATCCATTCTTTATTTCAACAAATATTTAAGGGTTTACCTGCAAGACCCTAAGCATCATTGGGACTGGAATAAAGCAGTTGACCAAATTACTGCCTATGACATTTATCAGGGCTCCCTTCTTTTATTCTAAACTTATAGCTTACCATGTTACCACTGTGTTGGCATGGGCAAGAGGGGACATTTGGCTCATACCTTTTCTATTCTCCAAAAACTTCCCCCCAAATTTATGAGTATTTTCAAAGCTAAACAAGGCAGTGTTGTGGGTTCCTTTCAGTGATCACTTGTTAAAGTTCTTTTAAACTCTTTCTTCTTTTATTATTCCCTAGTTCTTAAAGGCAAGTTCTTGGCTTTGTACTTGACAGGGAGGCCATGCTGACCTATACAGAGACCCACTTGGGTGCCATGCAATTATGAGAAATAAATATTTACTGGGAAATGTATGAAACCCATGAATTATCTTTATTTCCATTACTGTGCTATGATATAGTCAATCATATATTCTTTTATTCCATAAATTGGGCAATACTGAATAATTTAACAGCTTTGAAATTTCAGAACTTCATTCAATGGAGTAGCTTTGGTCCCCGATCTCTATTCTAATATGCTGCCAGTTATTGCAAATCATAATAGCACAATACAGGGCCCAGGATGAATATCACTCACTCAGTTTTTTTCCTTGAATGGCTTCAGGGGATGAAGTAAACTATACTATATCACTGTTCTCATAATGAGATCGTTCTGCTGGATAAACAAGCTCCCCTCGGGCCCTACCTGCTGATAAGACCCAGTGAACCAAATATTTAACATTTCACTGAGGTACCTCCCTGCCATTCTTCAAGAATGCATGCATCATTTTCAAGAGAAAATGTGATGCAAAGAAGTAGCAAACTGAGCTACTGACTCGGGGGTCCGTTGCTACAACCTGGCTTAGTAACAAAGCCCCAGGTCAGTTTCTGGGTCCTGTGAGGTTAAGAGAAGTTTCAAAGTTCCCAATAAGATTGCAGAAATCTCAATTTTTGTTTGGTCTGACCAATTTACGGATGGCATTGAGTGAAACCAGCATGTCTGAGGAAACCACTGAAACAAAATGCAGTGCTTGTTCATTTGCTTCAAATACTCATTGAAAATATGGAGTCGTATCAACAATAAATACTGTGTTATTCCAGTGTTTAACGGATGGCGCAGTTGCTTTAAAAACACTTCTTCCACCATTAACACAAGGGCTCATGTAGGAGGAACATAACATAGCTAAGAAATGACACTTGGTTAGTTTTCTTGTGTGAGGATGTTAGAACATCAAGTTTGGTTGAGTTGTACGTTGGTAAAATTTTTTTGTGTGTATTTTATGCCTGCTGTTTCTGCCCCAAGTTGAGTGTTATAATGTGAATATACTTACTATCTCATAGTTGTTGTTTTTTTAACTGCTCAACAGAATGGTGTCCAAGCATGCTCTTTATAGTCAATAGGTCAGGTACATCACTCTCATAATGGAATTGCACGGACACGAGGGCTTTAATACAATCATAAATAGAACACTAGGCGGGTGTTGACTTTTCCTAGGAGACTCAGGAAGGGCCCTCATGGGGGCACGCAAGAGATGGAATGTCCAGATTAATCATGAATTCAGTGATGGCAATTCTAAGAAGAAAAGGCAGGCTAACAGTGTGTGTGGTGAAATGATGGCGTATATTTAGAAAAGAAGTTTAGAGACTGTGGTTCCAGGATAGGCAGTAAAAAAAAAAAAATAGTTGGAGAGGAAGGGCCATTTCTTCATTTATGTGCCCTCATGCCCAGGCCAGCCATAACCGATTGATGCAACATGGCCCCTACACTGAGGGCGGTCAATTCCTTGACTGACAAATAACCCATGTGTTTGTCTTATGAGAAAAGACGAGTTGGCCTAATCAGATTCCTCCTCTCTGAGTTGAAACAGAAGAATAAAGTAGATACAGGCCAGGGAGGCTGTGAGGATCACATGCAATTCGAAGTTATAATGGAAAAGGAACTGTGAATACATAGAGAAAGCTAGTCCTAGAGAGATAAGAGGGGAGGTGATGTGCAAAGAGAAGCTTAGAAAAAGTAGAGAAGCAGAGAGATCCATAAGGAAAGAACCGCAGAACACAAGAAAGTCCCTAGAACTTCATTTCAGCCTTCTTTCTAGTTTTAAACACAAATCTCATGCATGCTCATAATAAAAACACTTTTATTAAAGTCATTTGAATGGGTTCTGGACATTGCACCTAAAACATAGCATTAAATATTTCATAATTGGAATTGTACTATAAGAAGCATAATTTCATTTTCCATGTTATCCATTAATATTATATAATGCATTGTTCTTTAAGTACAGGGTTAGCAAAAGTAGGTTAACATTAATAATAAATAGTACAATAATTGGTAAATGATAATAATATAAGATTAAACTGTTTCACATACAACTGTAAAGGTAGTTTTGTCCACCCCTGTATTATTTGTTTAGTGGCTGCATGTATATTCACTCTATAAATGCATCATAATATTATAGATATTTAATTTGTTTTAACTTTCACTTTAATATGTATACTGTGACCAAGTCATTCTATATATATTTTGTTTGAATTTCTCATTTTACGTTTAGCTTGAATATCTAAAGGAGGATTACTGGGTTAGAGAGTATCATATGTTTTGCCAAATTGCTTCCAAAGGGTTTGTAACAAGTGATATTCCTGTACACAGAGCATGAGAGTAGCCATTTCACATCATCCTACATATATGGACTATATTTCTACACCATTGCATTCTGCTTCATTCAGTGCCCATTCTATTCTTTCCATACCTGCTTATGAATCCACAAAAAAACCAACAAGCCATGGTGGTCCTGCTGAGATCCTCTCCAGGGTATGTATTTTTGCCTACTTTCCCTTTAATTTCCAAGTATACAGTGATAACTCTGAATCTATATATCCAGTTGTGCTCCTCTTTGGTGATTTCCAAACCTGCCATCTATTTGTTAATATTGGTTAGTCCTAAAGGCAGTAAATTCATATTTATCATGGTTGCTGATGGGAAGAGAGCTTGCTTAATTCATTTTTGTCTCTGTGTCTTACATCAACCTGGCAGGTCATAATTGGGGATCTCTTCTAATACGGTTCACCTTTATTGCTAATGAAAACATTTTGATATCTACCATATCATTAGTAAACACTGAGGAACAACTTTAAACCATTAAAATTACATACTCACCCAAAGAAAAAATACAAAAAACGCACACTTTATCTTTTCATGGGCATTTTCATATAATAGATAAATCTAAAATCTGACAAAAGTCAAATGCTAAAAAATAAATCAAAGGTGTATTCATATAAAATTATCCCCCTACAATAATGGCAACGTATTCATGAATTAATATGTTAGAAATCAGTCTTTATGTTAAATTGTGAAGTCCATGTATACTTGTAAATTTAAAATGATATCACTTGTTATTTTTAATTTCACCCCAAAATATATATTGTTTTTTGTGGGGCAAGGAAGGGAGGAAGAGAGAGAGGAAATGCAGTACCCCATATGAAATGCAATGGTTTTACTTAAACAATTGATGCTGACAACAGAATCATGTGGCAAAACCATAATAAATGCATTTGCTATTTTATTTCTTCCTCATGGCTTCTAGCCTTAGACAAGCCAAACATTTGCAGTAAAAGAAGACAAATGAGTAAATCCACATATTCAAATCTCTAAGGTTGAAACCTTCTCTGTGCCAAGATCAGTGGTGCCTCATTCCTACTTTCTCCAAAAAATTAGCTTAAGAACTTTTATACTCCATCCACTTAGTGTTGTTTTCTTCTTGAGGGCAACTCAGAAAGATGGAACAATAGAGGCTGTTTTATGTGCCAGGGATTTGAGTTCTAACTACATCAAATGGGCTCTGATTGGTTCTGAAAGGAAGGGCACAGTGATTCCTGAGAGCTATCCGAGAGTTCTACTTCCAGCTCTGTTGCATCTCCGCGGACCTACCCCAATTAGTAGCATGCAGTGTAAGGACATCAGCACTGACAAGTTCACTGAATCTGGGATCAGCGGGTCTAACTGGGGCCTGTCTGAGGGTGTACCTACCAGAAACAGGCACTGCAAAGCCTTGGGTCCCTCATGAGAAGTTCAAGACTTAATTATTTAAATGATTGTGGTAATTCATGTCCACTAATGGCCTCTAATTAAGGCACAACCTTTTAAATAAACTGACAATTATATGAGGTACAAACAGAAAGATAATTCTTTAATGGGCTATTTAGTATTAAAGATATTAGACATTCTCTTCAGTCCTGTCACATATATTAATTATTTATGTTTATTTCATATTTATTTAAACATATACACTCATTCTATGGTAATTTTGAAGACATTCTCTTATTAACGTATATTTTAAGCAAGCAAAAATGGGGATAAACAGTACTTTTAAAAGATAACTACTACCAACAATACCAATTTGATATCTATAAAAAAACTTGCTGTACATTCTTGAAAGGAGATAAAATATGTATATTCAAAACTTGATTCTATAATACAGATTCTTTTTGTGTATATAATGAATGCAGTAAGAAGATTATTATAACATGCTTGCCTAGATACTTGATCTAATTATGATATATGCAAATTATTTTATCTGATATATAAGGATATTTGTATACTCTATTCAACTTCTATTTTGTGGAAAGTGCTTAATACTGTTGTATCCTTCCTCCAGTGTTCTATTTTGCTACTTGACACTTATAAAATGTAATATAAGTGCCAAATTAAATAATATGAACAACCCCAAATAAATGTAACACACTTTGGAGTCAACCCAAGCACATATATTCTTTGTATACCTGACATTAATGGATTAAGTCATATTTTTGAAAAACCACTACATTGTAGTTCATTTCTAATTCAAGAGTTTAGACTTACAAGCACATATTAATTCATGATTATTTAAACTTCTCTAGATAATTGAAAAGTTTGTAGCTAAGCTTCGCTTCTGGAGGTTTGCCTGGCACTCACCCTGTTTCCAGTCACTTCACCCACTCCCCATCTGCAACAGATGTCCTTCCAGCTGTTGCCCTGGTGCTGAATCCCACAGTGGATAGGTCTGCATATGTTTTAAGACCATGTAGGCCCTTTAAGCAGAGTTTCCTGAAAATCTGGCAGTTTCTTCCACCGCCCCAACCCCTACTGGTTTTTACAGCCAGAAGTTGCGAAGCTTTATTTTCCCAGGATTGGAACCCTGGGCTGTGCAATCTGGTCTGGGGCTCGGATCGCTCACTCCCAAGGTATTCCTCCTGACTTTTATCCACCACACATGAATTTGGGACCACTCATGCCCATTCCCCTGCCACTGCCACCTTTCTCTGCCACACGGTGCCCCTCCACCTGTCTCCACATCTCTGCATCTCCACCCCTCCTACACACCTGGGTGATTGAGGCTTCTTTAAATCCTTGGCTGTCAAACTTCCACACAGCTCAATTTTCTGGCAGTTCTGGGTGTTATTTATTTTGAGATTTAATTGTGATGCTTTTTGTGGTTGCACAAGGAGACCAAGTGTCTCTACCTACGCCTCCATCCTGACATGAAGTCTAGAGTAATTTTAATAGAGACCAATTACTCGCTGGGCTATATCACCTCTTCCCTCCTTGTTCAGTGTCTGTTCTATCCCTGGCCTAATGGTGATGGTTAGATGGGAAAAGGAGACTTAATGCTTCCTTACCTCAGGTAAAACCACAAACTTGACTTATCCCTGTAACCTAAGCCTATGATTTGACTAGGGATTACTTTCAGCTCTGCACAGCATGCCTGAGTATATTGAAAGATGGTCAGAATCAAAGCAGCCAAATATTTTAGAAATACTATATTCAAGGCTTGTGACTTTGATTCTTCCCTCATCACCATGAGAGAATATTTGGAGATCCATACCAAGAATTATGTCAAAGACAACTGAGACACTTCTGTGTCATCCTCTGCATAGTAACTGAGTATTAACTACTTTGCTACTGCTGTTTTCCCAGCTTATATTCACTAAAATTATTTTATCTGGGGGAAACAATACAGATAATATCATTAGTAACAAATTTACAAAATGTAATCCTTCCTTCATTCTTTATTTCCTTCTTCCCGGACACATAAGTGTATAAAGAATACAATATGATTCCGCCATCAGTGAGCTTGCTCTTTAATGGGAGGGACAAATACATAAGCAGCTGTAATACAGTATGATTTGTTACTAATGGCAATATGATATGAACATAATACTTTGGGATCACTGGTCACAGAGAATGGATCAATGACCTCTAATCTTACCATATATTTCTGGAACATCTAGTAGAGAAAAACATGTCTAAATAATTGATGCTAACCTAATTATCAGCAAAGGATCACATCCATAGCCACTCAATATTTTAATAAATGGTGCTTGATTCAATTTTACATAAAAATTGAAGTCCATGTTATTTCGTTATTTGGGGAGAAAGTTAATGGGGGTTGTATTTCTGACTGCTATAACAATTGAACCTGTTGGACATTGAATTGAACACATCTTTAAACAGATGACCTCACAATTAAGATATTAATGAAGGGAAAAGAAACATGGATTATTTATCAGAAGTCATGTTGATGGCCAAATTTTCCACCTCTAACAATCACTAATAAGAAAGTGAAAACCATGATGATGATGGTGGCAATAATGATGAGGATTATTTTGCATATTAGAAACACAAAGGAATGACAATCAATGCAATAAAGATGGTGGTGAAAATCACACATTCATAAACTGAGGAGGTAATTAGCTAGTTATTTATGTAGTAAAATAAATTTGTCCTTTCACTCACTCAGCAAATATTTGATGACTGCCCATTAGAACAACAATGATAGTAACTAATATATATTGAGAACTTACACTGTGCTAAGCACTTTGCTAATAGCTCTGTATGAATAATCTCATTTAATACTTAGAAAATCCCATATATTCAGTTTATTATTATGCCCATTTTATATTTGTACTGCAGGATGGCAGTTTATGCATATCAAAGCCAGGGCACAAACAGTCTGAATCACTATAATCCAAGGTGCAGGTAATGTGTTTACAACTGCATATAGACTGGTAAAAAAAAGCAAACATGGTAGGAACCTTCATGCAGTTATACCTACTGTGAAGAGAGATATTTATTAAATAAACCAAGAGATGTACATTTAATATTATGCATTACAAAAATGGCACCAAAGAAAAGGTCAGTGATACTCAAAGGAAGACTAACTACTATTGTTGTTAGTTGAGGGAGGCCTCTCTAAAAGTGAAATATTAAAATTGATCCCTGAAGAATAAGAACCCAGAATAGGAGAATGCAGGAAGAGAGACATCCCAAACACATAAGACAGCATGTACAAGAGAGTTTATTTGCTCTGTATGGCTGGGCATTAGAGAGTCCCAGGTAGAGAGGTGGGCAGTATGGAGATCATATAGCAGCACAATTCACAATAGCCAAGTGCTGGAAGCAACCTAAGTGCCCACCAGTAAATGAGTGGGTCAAAAAACTGTGGTACATTTACACAATGGAATACAATGCAGCAGAAAGAAAGAAGGACCTCCTACCCTTCGTGACAGCATGAATGGAACTAGAGAGCATTACAGTGAAGTAAGCCATGCCTTGAAAGACAAATACCATATGATCTTACCTATAAGTGGAACCTAATCAATAAAACAAACAAGCGAGCAAAGTAGAACCAGAGACATAGAAATAAAGAACAAACTGACAGTGACCAGAGAGGAGGGGGAAGAGGGATAACGGGGGAAAAGGGGAAGGTCCATCAAGGAACATGTATAAAGGACACATGGACAAAGCCAAAGGGGGTAGGATCGAGGTTGGGAGGCAGGGAAGGGTGGGGTGGAGGGCCGTGGTGATGACTGTACTTGAACAACAATAAAAAAAGTAAGGTAAAAACAAGAAATGTGGATTTTACTCTAAGTGCAATAGAAGTCGCCACAATGAAGTGGGAGAGACAAAACCTAATGATGGATTCCAAGGGCAGGAAGTTGGGGTGGGGAACACAGAGAAAGTCGCAAGTCAGATTTTTAAGTTGAACAACAGGGTGGATAACAGGTTGTTTACTGAATTGGGGAGGTTCTTCTAAAGGAACAACGTGTCTCCAAGAACATCAAGAATTTAGCTTGGGACATGGAATCAGTTGCAACTCTTTTGAAAAGTTAGAAAAAAGCATTTGTAAAGAGCCTGAATGGATTATCTTTGGGCCCACAATTTATCCCCATTAAAAATTCAAGTATTAAAGGTGTTATGTACTCATAAATGGTTGTGGTTCAGAAGTCAAAGCAATCTGAAAGGCAACAGTGGAAGCTCACAGAAGGACGTGAATGTACAGTCATTGAAACAATACTAAGCCATACTGGGGAAGACCCATTTCAAGTTGGAATAAAAAGTTTGCGGTACTATAATAAAATGGAGATTCATTTATTTACTAAATTTATTATACATATTTATGCATTTTTATTCTTACTATAAAAATTAGCTGTATACAAGAGTAAATAAGTAGGTATAATATAAAAATAAATAAATAGATGAATCTAAAATGATAGAATATTATGTGTGATATTTTTCATCTTTGTTAACATTCTTTAATCCTGGGATTGTGTTTGTGTATACAAATACACAAAAACACTCAGGTGCAAACACACACACCCTGTTACAAGAAATTCACTTTTGAATGAGTGCTATCCATTTAAGTACATTTTTTGGTTCTTTCTTCAGGTTTTGATCTTCTGATGACATTCATGTTAAGTCAGAATGGTAATTGTGCTTTCAACCAGCAAATAGGTGAAAAATCAAGGAGTCTTAATTCATAATTTAATATCTATGTCCCAGAATGTAGTGAAAGGATGAAGGGCTAAATATTGTACAGCTGGAATGGAAACCCAGTCACCCTTCTACAGTTTTCTTACCTATACTCTGGTTAATTAGGTTGGGATGCCATTCACTCACCCTTATCTATGCCACTAAAGTCTGCCCAATTAGAGCTTTATCCTCAGTTAGCTCTTGAAATTTTATGTCAGTTTTATCTATTTGCTCTTCATTTCTCTGTTTCCTCTACAATATGGTAAAATAAATTAACCCATAAGTTAAATCCCAATTAGAATGAATTGGGACAAAGATGTGGAAATTATAATTTCAACTGTCTACCAAAGTATTAAACTCTATGTCTCAAGAGTTATGTCTTATGGAATTTTCAAGAAAAGGCTGAAGGAATAACTTAAGGTTAGAATATTAGAACTATGGGACCCTGACGTTTGGAGTTACAATAATCATAAAAGTTAAGATAAAATAATATAAGTGTGGGCCAACTTAAGCTTGAGAACTTTAAATGGCCTAGAAAGTGTTTTCTTTTAAACAAAACAAAATAAAGCAGAATCCAACATCCACCTACTGCCATTATTAGATAAACTGAATAGCATATTATGAACAAAAGTGCATATAAAACAGGATCAGAATAAAAGCACAGTCCTTGACATTTACCTTTATGTTTTAAAAAATCACTATTATCCTTTTGTTCTTGTAGTTTCAAGAACCAGTTTAAAAATCTCTCTCTCTCCCTCTCTTCCTCTTCCTCCCTTTTCCTCTCTCTTCCTCTCTAGCCAGGAGCAGTCAGAAGGTGGCAGAGTGTTGGTGACCACCACACAGATTTCTACAGGGGTTCTTATGCCACCAAAGATAAAAAAAGAAAGTCTTACCCTTTGCAACAATATGAATAGATCTGGACAGCATTACGCTAAGTGCAATAAGCCAGTCAGAAATAGACAAGTACTATATTATTTCATTTGTATGTGGAATCTAATGTACAAAATGAATTAACAAGCAAAATAGTGACAAACTCACAGATAGAGAGCAGGCTGATAGCTTTTTGGGGCGGGAGAGAGTGTTGGAAGGGGTGCAGAGGCATTAAGCCAAAAAGAGAAAAAGAGAAAAAACTCAAGGACACAGCCCTGGTTGTGTAGCTCAGTTGGTGAGAGTGCCAGGGCTGTGGGTTTGATCCCCAGTCCATGCACATATACGAATGAACCAATGACTGCATCAATAAGTGGAACAACACGTCACTGATTTTCTCTCTCTCAAATCAATAAATAAGAACATTTAGGAAAAAAAAAAAAAACCTCATGCACATGGACAACAGTGTGGTGATTTCCAGAAAAAGGGAGACGGGTGAGGTGGAGGAGGGTAAAGAGGAGATAAATGGTGATGGATGAAAACTTGACTTGGGTGGTGAACACACAATATAGTGTACAGATGATGCATTGTGGAATTATGCACCTGAAACCTATATAATTTTGTTAACCAGTGTCACCCCAATAAGCACAATAAAAAGGAAAAAATAATGCTATTAGCTTATTTTCCCTGGGTGCTTATCATATGTAAGACACCACATAAATAATTCATACCCATTTAACTAGCAATGCAATTATTGAAATGGAAAGATAACTTTATACTCTCCATTTTCCAGATGAGAAAAGTGCAGTTTCAAGGGTCACAATGCAGGAAAGTAGAGTACCAGAGAGACAAATTGTGATCTGCCTGACTCAGCATGCATGCTCCTCTTTATCCAGTCATCAATGGATGGATGGACATTTAGGATGATTGCATATTTGGCTATTTCAATAACTTATAATTAACATAAGGGTGCAGATATCTCATTGAATTAGTGTTTTCAGTTCTTCTGATAAATACCCAAAAGTGGAACTTCTGGGTTGTATGGGCCTAATAGGCAAAGGGAATTAAGAGGCATACATTTGCAGTTATAAAATCAATTAGTCAGGGGATCTAAAGTACAGCACAGGGAATATAGTCAATAATATTCTAATAAATTTGGTGACTAGACTGATTTTGATGATCATTTTGTAAGGTATATAAATGTCGAATCACTAGGTTGTACACCTGAAACTAACATAATAGGGTATGTCAACCATACTTTAATTTTTAAAAATGCATGTTTTTAAGCCCCAGTCTGCAATGTCATTTTATTTTAAAGGCAAATGTAAGTCTCATGAAAAATGGACCATTATGCAATATCTCCTTTTTGCTTTGTTTCCGAATTTGTATACTGTGAGCTATGATGACATCCTTTTAACATCTCCGTTTTGGTTTTTCCTAATCGTCTGTGTGTCTGTTTTCACGGATCCAATCAGAAAACAAATTCTCAAATTACATATCCCAAAATCAGCATGGAAAGAGTTATTTAAAAAAAAAAAATTCTTGGCAATAGAGTGACATTCAATTTTAATTACAACTTAATAAGAAACATGCTTTGTCCCTCAGCACTTATTAATCAATATTTTACTGGATCCCCTCATTAGAACTCCTCTAATGAGAAATGCAACATGCAAAATGATCTATGAATCCGTGTGTGGGCTGTGTTTCAAAAGAAGCTGTATCCTCAATTTACTGTTTATTTCTCACAGTAATACAGGCAATCTTGGGCATTTGGCTATATTTTAATATATAAATCATATGAGAATTTCCAGTTGTAAAATCATTTTGAAATCTGATTTCCTAATTATAAGTTTACCAAGAACAAGTTACATATAAAATCATGATTAATCTTACTTTTTAAATATCTGAAACAGATTTTTTAACTTAGCCAAACAGTAGCTTAGAGAAATATAACATTTATTTTATAGTATAGCACATATTTTATACCAAATTTGGTTTCTGCCCTAAGTTTGACTACAATGTCAGGTTACGGAAACTCATAATGGATCCTTTTTAAAAACCAACGGACTTTCAATTTGAATTCAAATGTACTGATTACTCAATACAGAAACAGTAGAAATAATCTTTTAAATGAGCTCAGACTGTATGATATCTTTTGTAAAGTGAAACTTCAAACAGAATTCACTATTGCTAGGTGGACTTGAGCTGTACATTTTTGTTAGAAATAGAAAAGGCTTACACCATAAACTCCTTGAAGTGCTGCCAAATTAGGGTCATAGAAGTCTGAGCCTACAGCTGATAGCAAAAGAAATCCAATTTGAGTCTGACAAAGAGAAGCTGAGCTCTAATATGTGCAAACTTTGTGCGGTGGGTGGTGGGGAAGAGGAGAAGCAAATTATTTGATATTTACCATCAATATATTGCAAGTGGTG
Source organism: Micronycteris hirsuta (assembly GCA_004026765.1). Lineage (NCBI taxonomy): Eukaryota > Metazoa > Chordata > Mammalia > Chiroptera > Phyllostomidae > Micronycteris > Micronycteris hirsuta. The sequence continues at coordinate 5,351 of PVJI01009468.1, read as the reverse complement.
TTATGACATCAAATAAGTCCTTAGTTTGCATCCCTGCATTGATTAAGTCCCATGGGAGAACTTAAAAGATAGCATCTGTGCCATATCGAGCAGATTTAGTTTAATAAGAATATGCCATTTGCAAGCAGACTCCACTTCTGCTCTACCTTCTAATAGGAAGCGAACCCAAAGAACACCTCTGGAATTGTGCATACATACGTTTATTATTTCTTCTTAATATAGCCATAAATGCTAATAGCTTCTCTGTGGGGGAACGTCATTACAATTAGAGCCCTTGATTGGAAACAGGGCACATAGATTTAGAAACAACTTAATTTCTACAAAGAAATAACTTTGACTTTGTTATATTCACTGATTTCACTCAAGGAAAGCTTGTAGTGATGCCTGATTTGTAAACTCAAGTATCAGGGGGACCCAAGCCTGAGTTAGGTGAACAATGATGTGTAAAACGAGTGAAAGCTTCAAGGATATTATGGGATTTAAACTAAATCAGCACAGAGAGAAAAATGAAGGTAACCTAATTTTAATTCTTGGGGTAAAGTTTTAAGCTTCTTTGCTTTTTCAAGTGAAAATTTGTTCAAGCTGTCCTTCTTTACCTAATAACATTCATTGTTATTCAGCAATTTAAAAAAATGGCAAAACAGAAATTCTTCTTAGGGTAATTGCATGCAGGTTTTCTGTCACTTGCTGTAAAGTCATGTATACTTAATATTACTAAAAGAAAATAGTCTCCTCTGCATTTGCTCCTCCACATAAAGTGCTTTCACTGACAAGTGACATAGGACACAAGAACTATTCCGAAATTGACCCTTAAATGATCTGGGAAAGCCCCAGTTCAAGGACTGAATTTAAATGCTGGGTATAATAAGGGCTTTCACAAATCCCGTCAAAGGAATTTCTGTTCTATGAAAACAAATGAAGAATACATTGCATTCTGGAAATAACTTCTATCCTTCTCCGTCACCATTAAGCATACTGCTCTCAAAATAAATTCCCCTGGGACTAATTTTCCTTATAGAAATTACAGCCAGAGAAGTTATAACAACATGTTATCATAAAATAAACTATGAGGCTCTCTGCAAAGGAATAGTAAGTCAGCATCCTAGCAGTGAAAACTTGGCAGCAAGAACGCATCCCCTGAGGAATTGTGTGAGAAATTTTGATGGGATTAAAACATGCTGCATGACATATGGTATATATTTTTAACACATATAATAGGAGAAATAAATTGGAAGAAGCATCTAAGCATTAATCCTCTAACTTCCACATCTCGTCCGATCCCTTATGAATTTATCTCTTTCGGTTTGTCATGGTAATGTAAGCATGAAAGGATCTCTCCTACCTTTAGGAATTCAACTTTACAAAGGGAGCTAAAATGTCACTATTATTTATCTGCATCGTTTAAGATGCTGCTTTTGTACAGAATAGAGAGATGGGGATAGATAACTCCAGCAACCTCAATGGAGACTGTCAAACTCAAATCAGGTTTTCTAATATCTCTTACCAGGGCTAATATCTTTCTGTGCACTCAAGTGGTATAGCACATCAGGGTGGACTTTACCCCCCAAAATTTACTGGGTGCTAACAATATAACTAGATACATGGCAAAAACTTTCAGAAATCTGCTATGCTGGCTCTTCTAAAAGGAAAGAAAATAAAAAAGCAAATAAATGTGGTTTGCTCCCTATATTTTCAAAGTATTCCTGAAATCTGTTCAGACTTTATTTCATATGTTGCAACCATGTAAATCTGCCTCTTCTGAATTTATTACTCTCGATTAATAACCTGTAGTAGTGAGAGAACATACGAAAACAAGGCAATTCTCCCAAATTTTTATTATGAGGCCAACATGCACATATATAAACATATAGCAGATTCTTATTACATGCGTGGACATGAACTCACTCAACCTCTCCCAGATCTGCTCAACATAAAATGGGAATTTAAAACGTACACATTTCATAGCGCTGTTTTCAGAATGAAAGGAGTGGAGCCAGACAAATACATACCGTAATATCTAGCATATTATAAATTGCCAATAAATGTTAACTATCATCCCCATCATATCGCCGTCATCACCACCACCATCATCATCTACAAAGCAAGGCCTCGTGGAACTGAGCTAATATAAGTTACTCCTGGATGAATGGCCCAGTGTCCAGCGTGCTCAAGCGCCTGTGACCAAGCTATCAGACTACTTCTCCTAGCACGGCAAGGCTGTCTTTATCTTCATGGCACAGGTGGGAAAATTGAGGCTTTGGAATGAAAAGGTCCGGGGGTAATCTACTGCAATCAGCGAGGAAGGTGCTTCTTTGCTGAGTCCTATATAAAATTTTGTGTCTTCTTTTTTCTCTTCACTACCGGAAAGTTTAAAATAATATTTAGAAAACTGGCCACAACAAAACTGTTGTCACTTTTAGTTGATTTACTTGCATCGTTTTGGCCTTCAATATTACTGTTGCTTACTATTTAAACATATGCAGTTTTAATGTAAGCTGCCAGAAATTGGTGAAAAAAGCAAAAGAAATTCACTAGTTACTCACACAGTATATTTTTAAAAGAAGATTATGCTGGCCTGTGAAGCAAAATGTAGAGAGCTTTGAAAGAGGAGATTATAGGCCATAAAATAATTAAAATATTCAAAATGTTTTATTGAGTCAATGTGGGAGTTGGTAGGCTGGGAGTCACGTGACCCCCTTCAAAGGGTAAGAAGGGGAATATAGAATTTTCTTCCAGCTTAGGAAAACTGGAACAAAATATTTTAGGAGACCAAACATAATGAGTGTTCTTTAACACACACACACACACATACCCCTTACTATTGAAAACTCAAAAAATTTACTTCATTTCTTAAGAAAAGGGGTGTTGCAACAATAAAAACACCTCAAATATTTTTAAAATTTAATGGCATAATCTCTAAGAGCATTAGGTTCTTTTCTATTAAAAAAAAACCAACCCTGAGATTCATTTTCAGAAACTAAATTAAAAATAAGAAACTGGGAAATTATAATACGTTTATTATTTTTCATATGAAGATTCAAAATGGAAAGTAATGAAGTCAGACATGTATCAAAAGATATGGCTTTAGTTTTTTTTTAAGATTTTATTTATTTATTTTTAGAGAGAGGGGAAGGGAGGGAGACAGAGAGGGAGAGAAAGAGCAATGTATGGTTGCCTCTCACATGGCCCTCATGGGGACCTAGCCCGCAACCCAGGCATGTGCCCTGACTGGGAATCGAACCGGGACCCTTTGTTTCCCAGCCCACGCTCCATCCACTGAGCTACACCAGCCATGATACGGCTTTAGTTTTAAGAACAATTCCCAGTTTTGGGCTTTTTCCTCCAACATGATCTTTTAGATTAAAATATCAACTGCATCTTTTGCGATTTCATGGCAGCATAATATCTTGACTCCTATCACTGTCGAGCTGCCAACACCAATTTTATATTTATTTCAAGGTGACTTTGGAATATTTCATCTGTCTTATATAGGGCTATTCTGCTTCCTCTCAAGTGTTTTGACTTGTTCCCCAGTGTTATACTTTTTTTATAAATCCACCATATAAATTCATATACCTTGAACTGGAACATTTCTTTTTACATGATTATAATGTTATAACCAACCTATAGTTTTAAAACACTTAAAACTTGCACTCACTCGCATTCACTTTTTGCCTCGTTCCCTCTTTTATGCATACACATGCTCAGAAACAAATTCAAGTAACACGATGAAATAGTGAAGTCTATGAAAATGCATCTCATCTTGTTCTTTATACCCCTAGACCAGTAGTTTTTTCAACCCTTGCAAAAATAAAGACCAGCCACATGGGTTGTGGGCCAGATTACATGAGGAGTTTGTCTAAAATGCTTGCATTGCTTTCTGCCATTCTACCACAATGTAAGATATATGTCTATATAGATACCTATAGACATATATCTCAATATTAATTATTTTGGCATCATTGACATGGTTGGACATTTTTTGCCTTATCCTCTCACTGTTGTTATCCAAATATTCTACTCTGTATGTTTCTTTTACTATTGCATTACTTTAGACCCTTTTTAATCTGCTCGTTTAAGTCACTATCCATTTTAGAATAGGACAATCAGATAACTTTTGAAATTTAACTATCTCGTTATCTAAGAAAAATAGTTTTAATTATTCGGATACTATTTTCCTCTTACCCTTCTTTTCATACAGTTCACACTTCCCTGTATTCCTAACTGGTTTTATCAACTTTTATAAACATTAGGTAACTAATAACTGCCTTAGACAAGTTAGCTCACTTTCTTCTGGTTTCCCAGAGAGGTGAGCTCTCTCAGATAATGAACATTTTAAAATGTCTTAAATTGGACTTCCACCAAGATGGCAGCGTAGGTGGTCGCACTCGCTGCCCACACATCCAGAGTGTCTAAACAACGAACGCAGTAGCGAAAAATTAAACAACCAGAATGGACAGAATCAAACTGAAGGGAAGTCTGACACCCAGGAGGTAGGAGAAGACGAACATCCAGGCCGGTAAGCGGGGCAGAACCAAGCGGAGGAGCGCAGTGAGAGGCAGCTCTCACGGAGGGACTCACGCCACGACTCACACCGCCAGTGCCTGAACAGGGCGGGGCCCCAAACAACAAGTGAATCCCGCAAGCCGGCGAACGCTGCCGGAAAGAGGCCAGGGCTGAGCCAGCAGAACCCAGTCTGGCAGAAAAGGCGGTGGGGAACTGGGGAGCAGAGGAGTGACGGGAGCCCGCGGTGATCGGAGGCCGCCATTGCTTCCTCCCAGGCCCCGCCCCCAGAGGCAACGTCATCCAAAAAGCGACCCAGGTTGCAGGCACCTGCCAGCTGACAAATGCACTCAGATAAAAAGAATGAAAATGGCCAAAATGAAAGATCACAACAAATTACAACTAACGGATGACGACATAGTCAACCTATCAGATGCACAATTTAAAATGCTTGTAATCAAATTGTTAACAAAACTGGAAGTTAGGTGGACGCAAATAGTTGAACAGATGAAGAATACGATAAGGATAATGGAGGAAGATTTACAGGGAACCAACAGGAAAAAAAGGAGGTTGGATCTCAAACCAATGGGATGGACCAGAAGGAGGAAACAAGAATTCAAAAAAATGAGGAGGGTCTCAGGAACCTCAGAGACATTTGTAAACGACCCAATATCCGGATCATAGGGCTGCCAGAAGGACAAGAGGAACACCAAGAAATTGAACGTATTTTTGAACAGCTAATGAAGGAAAACTTCCCAGATCTGGCAAAGGAAATAGGCTTCCTGGAAATCCAAGAAGCTCAGAGAACCCAAAAGAAGCGGGACCCAAAGAGGAACACACCAAGGCAC
>PVJI01009467.1:0-65319 GCA_004026765.1 Micronycteris hirsuta | reverse complement strand
GGGGGGCAGAAGCAGCAGAGGCCAGGTTGGAGGTGCCATTGATTCGACATGACGTGGGGGCGTCCTCTGACAGAGGGGCCCCTCAGAGCTTGTGAGCTGGGGACCCCCAGGTTGAGAACTAAATTTTTAAAAATGATGCATCTCATAGCAGTGTGTGGAAGTGAAGTTTAAACATTTGAGACCTCCTGAGCTGGATCCCTGAGCAGCCTGGTACGAATGTCCCTTTGGATACCTGGGACCGTGCATTGCCAGGGCTGGTTTAGAGGACTTTGGTTTGTGGTTACCTTCAGCTCAACAGGTCGTCCAGCAGGAGGGATGCTGGGCCAGGGGGCAAGAGAGTGTGTCCTTCCTCAGCCAGTTCCATTTGAATGGGAGAGCTCCGGTGGAGGGGCGTGGGTATTTGGATCTGAGTGCCACCTGGCCAAGGTGCAGTCCTGAAAGGTTTACAGGGTGTGGGCTTGTGAGGGGGGAAGCAGTTGCTGCAGGGAAGGGACACCTGGCCGCTTAGTCTGATGTGACGATGGCAGTACCAAGTGCCAGACCTGATTTTCATTGGAGAGCAGTACACTTTCCACAAAAGAAGGACCCTCATTCCCACTGCAGACTAAACCCCAGTTTCTATGTATGGAACTTTCGACATAGACCAGTACTCACCCCCCGGGCCCCTACACACACCTTGGTTAGCCATCCTACCCCCTACACCCTCAGGTGAGGTTAGACTGAAGTCGCCTGTCTCAGGAACCATGGCTCATTATCATCACCTTCGTGAGCTGAGGGTTACAGTGTGGTCCACAGGTGGGAGGTCAAAGGGGAAACAGGAACATTTCTCAGCTCCTTCTCTGCCAGGTTCCAAGCTGATACCAATAGAGGCAGGCACGATGTTGGCCCAAGGAAAACTGACAGTCTCACATGGTTCAGTGTAATCGCTATGTTCCTGGCTTACAGATGAGATAAGTAAGGTCCAGAACAGGTACGTGTCTTGGTCAAGGTCACATTGTTAGAATCCTTGCAACCATGATTCCAATCTGTTTCCCTAAGTAGCTTCCAAATCACAGGCTTGGGATCAAGACTGGGCTCTGTCTCCCCATGAATTTTCTGTGGCCTTTGTTTGATCTGGGTGCCCAGGACCAGGGTTCAGATGCCTTTCCATTAAAGTTATTCCTCCCCAAACCCTCAAGCTTCCCTAAAACAAGGCGAAGAATGCCTTTTGCAAAAAGGTAGCCCACACTTGGAGCCAAGATGAATTTTCTTGAATGTGTGGCTGGCTGGCCCGCTCAGGAGACTCGGAGGGTCCAGGCCTGCAAGCCCGGTGGTGTCCTGGGAATTCCGTGCAGCGGGCAAAGCAGAGGAGATGCTTGAACGCAGCTGGGACGAGGCACCTCTCCCAGGGCTGGCTGGCTGGCTGGCTTCCTCTTCCTCACACCCAACCTGTCACACACATGTAGAAACTTTAGCAGTTTCAGGGAGAGCTTTGGCAATGGACTTAGCTTTGGTGTCTCATCTACAAAGCGCTTTCCACCCGGGATCTGGCTGTGGCGACTGTGGCTCAGAGCGCTTTCTCAGAGTGACCAGGCCGCTTCTGGCTTCTCTCTTGTACTTGTTGCCTGCCTGCCTTCCCTGCAGCCACATTCTCAGGCAGGCACGGGTGTCACTGCATGAGCCTCCCGGGCTCCTGCTCTGACCCCTCCAGTGAACCAACATTCAGTCTGGCCTCCATGTACCTGCAGGGTTTTCCTCACCTCCCTTAATGCTGGCCAGGTTTGCATGCAGGTGATAGGGAGGAACCTCTAGAATAGCAGCGGGCTGCTGCGGCTGCTGCTTGGATTCCCCTCATACCTGCAGAATTCGTTAGGCTGCAGTGAAAGCTCTTCCGGCACAGCCAGCCCGGGAGGTGTCAGCCTAGGTCTCCACCTCCAGGATCACCAGGGCAGCTGCTCCAGGAAGGGGTGTTTGCGTGTTTCCTGTGCACGGCAGCCCCTGCTTTGTGGTTTGGAGCTCAGAGGAGTAGCCTGCGCGGGACCTGCGTTGGGGCTGGTGCCTGGGATATGGTTTTTGTTATGGGTCAACTGAGTGTAATCAGAATGAATAAGTTCTTGTCTTTCAAGAGGTAAATAGATGTCTTACAAGTGCTTCCACAGAAACGCAAGGGATATGAGCTGTTACTGTTTGAAGATTTGTGTTTTGGATTCAGTTTTGAGTCTTTGGGGCCAAAAGAGCGTTTTAAAATCTACTCCCCCACGCCGCCATCTCTCATCCACCCAGTCCTGTCTGAGCAGCATGCTGGGCCGTGCTCAGCACTAGAGGCGCAGTGGTGAGCGGCTCAGTCGGACCTTGTCCCACGTGTGCCCTCAGCTGGCGAGTGTGTGCCCAGAGCCACGGAGGGCACCCTGGCCCCCAATCAGATGGAACTACTCTAGTCTTCTGAATCTCAAATGCATAGTCTTGGTTTTGAAAGAACCATGTGTCAAAACCGGCTTGATTTTTCTCAAACGGTCGGGAAACTGGGGGGCGGGGGCAGCGGGGGGGGGCGTAGTACGGGAACCTTGGGCGTTTTCTAAAATCCTGATCTAGGGTGTAAAACTACATGCAACAGCAAAGTGAGTCCTTGGGTCCCTATTTATCAGCTGCTGGAAAGGCTGCTGCTTTTGTCAGGTTCCGGGGAACAGAAAGGGCAGGCAAGGCCTGGTGGGGAGCAACGGGGCGTGGACCATACAAACTGATTTTTGACAACCCAACATCAGGCATCGGTGACTTGAATCTTGAACTTGCCATTCACAACCTTCATGGCCTGAGTAAGTGTCTTACTTTCCCGATCCTCAGGTTTCTCATCTGTAAAATGGGGCTAAGAAGGCCTCCCCTGCAGGGATTTGAGCAGATTAAGAAAATGAACACGAAAGTCCCTAGGACATTGGGGGTGTCCAACACGGGTCTGTTTTATACTTGGTTTGACTTAGTCATTTTAGAAAACATTTAGGTTCGGATCTGGTTGGGAGAAAAATTGGTTTGAGGATACCATTTGGTTTAAAAAAATAAATAAGTGAAGTGCTTCCTGGGCTTGGTTCCACTGGGACTCAGCAGAAGAGCACAGACTGTTCCAGCTCTTGGCACCTGCTCTGCTCTCACACGAGGCCCGGCTCTGCGACAGGAAAGGGTCTGATCACGCTGCCAGCTCAGAACACTCAGTTCGGTGGGGGGAGAGCCTCTCGCCCTGGCTGGCAGGAAGAGCTGTGATTTCTGCGACAGGAGCCTGGTGCAGCTGGCGTGGGCCTGGCCCGGGGCCTTGGGAGATGGGACACGTCACAGGGCATGTTACTTCTTGGCTCTGGACGGGCAGCTCAAAAGCCAGTGGTAATTATGTCTTCCACTGGGGGACAGCGGCCTGAGTGGAACATGACAGCGTCCTCCGTGGAGGGGCAGTTGCCATGCACAGATGCTTCCGGGAGACTCCTTTCTGAGGCAACTGCTGTGGGGTGTCAGCAGGAGGTCCTGAGGCTAGGTCCTTGGCCAATGGAGAGGCCGTGTCTGAGAACAGGGCTGAGCGGGACCCTGGCCACATTGCCCAAGGCCCTTGTTCTCTGCAGAGAAGCAGAGGTTGGGAAAGCCTGGCCTTGGATTTTGCTTGGGTTCTTCCGTAAGCAGAGAAACGCCAGAACCTCTGATGAACTGGGCGAGCTTACTGGGCACTTTCTCAGAGACGCTTGGAGGCCAGGAGAGAGCCAGGGAGTGAAGCCAAGTGTCCAGGCTCTGATCTGAGTCCCAGCCATCTGTCTGCATGCCTCCTCTGCCCTCCCCGGGCCTCAGCCTTCTTGTCTGTAAAATAGGACAGTAGTACGTGAGAAAGTCATTGTGGGAATTAAGAGAAGCCGCTTACAAAGTGTCCACAGGTTCCCTTTCCTCCTCCTGCCCTGTTTGTGCCCAGGATTAGAGAGGAGAGACAGGGCTGGACAGAGAGAAGGGTATTACCGTCCGGCCAGTAGAAGGTCAGACTGGGGCTGGCAGAGGAGGAGCACAGGGTAGCAGAAGCCGCCCTGAACTGGCTTAGTCTGAACTCCCAGGACCTTCTGGGGCTCAGTTTCCCCATCTGTGAAGGGCCCACAGTAATTTCATCCTGCCTGTCCATGGGATCACCGTGAGGCCAGATGAGGTGATGGACATGAAAATTCAGCTTCTAGAAGGTTATGCATGTCACACACAGAAGAGATGGCTGTTTGAATAGGAGCTGCCTGTCGTCGGTTTCACAGGGGCTGGCCCACATGGGGAAATGCACAGTCCCTCATGGACCGTCTTGTAAAGCCCGTGTTTGCTTCCTGGGTGTTTGTCCAGAGACCAGATGTGGTTTACACTGGCCATGGTGATGGAACAGAGAGAGGAAGGAGCACGATTGTTTGGCTTTGTCCCTTCTGACCTGCTGGAAGGCCTGGGATGAATGTCCTTAAGTCTGCGGGAGGCCACCCCTGGAAGGAGCGTCTAAAACTAGGAGCAGGGACAGTCCCGTGAACCCTGCCTGGGATTAAATGCATGGGTTAAATAAGAGCTGGGCATCCCCGGAGGCTGGAGGCCTGAGGGCAGGCCTGGGGGTTACGCAGGGGGAAACCAGGGGAGATATTCCGCCACGATTCCAAGACTAGTGAGGACCACGATGGTGAGAAGAAAATCGAGTGTCCGCATTGCTTCAAGGGTCACAGGCACATTCGCATACATCACATCACTGCGTTTGAACTGGAGGATTTCTAGTGAGACCATTTAAATGGTGGGAGGAAAAGAGTGTGACTGGGACTAGCTCAAGGCGGGTTTCTGACGGAGCTGGGAGCACTGTGGGACTTAAATCGGGGTGAGCCCGGGGGAGGAAGGCGCGGGACAGCTGGGGCGCCCTGGGCAGGGACTGGAAGCCCTGAAGAGTGTCTGGGGCCTTGTCCTCTGAGGCTTGCTCTGGCCCCTGAGTGGCGCTGATCTGATCCTGTTGCTCCCCCAACAAGCTTACTTAGGCTTCCTTCTTTCTGCCCCGTTTCCCCACCCCACCCTGTTGCCATGGTTGCACACACAGGCCAAGCCCAGCAAGCAGTGGAGCATTTCACCGCAGCCCTGCCCTGCACCCATAGCAACCGCAGGGCAAACTTCTGCTTTCGGCTTTCCTTTGGGGAACCACGCTTCCTTCTTGGCACCGGCCTCACGTCCTGAGGACCCCTGGGAAGGTGCTCTCGGCCGAGGAGATGCTGCTGCAACCCCCTCTTCTGTTCCTGTTCTTATGACCTAATTCCTTCCCAGTGTGCTAGAAATCCACTCCTCCCTCCTACCAGGCCCACATTAGGAGACACTGTGTTCTTAAAGGTCAAGGTCTAGAGCGGACAGGAGGAAGTTCCCACACTCGGCCCAGAAATGTTTCTCTCTCAAATATCGCTCATTCCACACACGTGAACCGAGGAGAGTGCTTTGTGTGAGCCTGTACTGGGCCTGGGAGTCGAGAGAAATGTCCCTGCCTCAGGAACTGGTGAACCGGTTGGACGTGTGAGGGTCGCAGTGGGTGCCCAGTGTTAGGGGAGGACAAGGGGGTCCAGCCTCGCCTGGCGAGATAAGTCAGGGATGTCACTGAGGGAGCGGATGCTCTCGGTGAGTGGTGAGGAGGCAGCCGGCATCCAAGCTGACGGAGGGAACAATGACAGACTGTGGGGTGGAGAGGGAGCCACAGGGGGCGTCCACTTGGGGGCTGGGAGACTTCGACTTTACCCTGAGGCAGTCTGGGAGGTGGTTGGGAGCTGGGTTCTGGCAGGGGCTACTCTTCAAGGACAGGCCAGCCAGAGCTGAGACCTTTGTTGACCACTCGCTGCTCACCTGCCCTGAACGAGACTGGTCCGCATGGGCAGGTGCCCGGATCCGAGATGTGCCCTGCCAGACCTCTCAGAAAAGCCGCCCTGCAGGCTACCTGCTCTGCTCCCTCTCCATCCGGACCGCTGTCCCGCCAGACTTCTAGCTCAGATCCCACTCGGCACATGCCTGTGTGCTGCTGCTGAGGGTGGGGACCGTGTCTCCATCCTCTCGTTCCCTAACACCCTGTATGTACCCCAAATGCGGCCTCGTGGAAGCTGCCTCTCCGGCCCCATCCTGGGCAGCCAGAGCTGGGGAGCTGCTGCGGGTGAAGGCTGGAGGTGGGGGAGTGGGGAGGAACATGGCCGGGCACAGAGAAGGCTCTGGAGTTTTGTGTTCCTGCTCAGCTCGGTAAAACAGCTCCTGCCAAACATCTCCTTAAAATTTCTTCTCCCTTCCCGTTGGTGCCTGTGTGGGTGGATTTCACCAGGAAGGAGGGGGTTTCTCTGGCACTTTTTCTCTCCACTCTTCTCCCTTAACTCTTTCAAGCTCCTGACCTGCTCTTGTTCACCAGGCTGGCACCAGCGCTCAGCCTTTCTGGGGGTCTCCTGGCCTCCCTGGCCCTCTCCTAGGGCTGGTCCATGTCCATGGTGGCAGTGGGCAGCTTTCGCCTATTGTGGACCCCTAGCCACTGGCCTGCCTTCTGCCTGAAATGCCCCGTGGGTGAGTCACTTCCTTGGGTCTTAGAGGCACTTTGACTTCCAGAAGCCTTTATGGGAACGAAGTTCAGGTCTGCGTGGCAGGACGTCCAGAGCCCGCAGTCCAAAGGCCACTGGGCTTCTGCCTCTGCAGCCACGTGGGAGCCTCTGCCCCTGACCTGGAGGAGGGGTTGGTAGTCCTGGCCCAGGGAGGATGTGAGGACTGTCTGTGACGGGAAGGGATGTATGGAGCTGACCAGCGGGATCTGGCTTTTAAGGGCCAGCAGTTCCCTTTACTTAGTCGGGAAGGCGGGTCCCTGGTCTGAGGTCCTGTGTGGAGGAGGTTCTGACCTTCTAGAGAGGGAGGGGGGTGCTGGGGAGAGACCACTTGGCCAAAGGACAGGTGGGAGAGGGGAGGATGCTGGGAGCAGCTGGTGGTGGCGTGTAGCCAGAATTCAGCTTTGCTTCAGCCCTCGGTTTATGTGTGTGTTGGGGGGGTGGGGCCCCTGCCCTGTTGCTGCTCAGCTCAGAAACCCCTGTAACTTCTGTTCGACTATTCCTGAGCCCCAGTGTTGTCCCCAGGGTATAAGGGGACCAGGGCCACGTGCCACAAGCCACAGAACAAGAGGGTCCGGGGTCCCTGATGGTGAGATTCAGGATTGGTGAGCAGAGCTCCCCTTCAGATTGCGGCCCTCCCTCCCGAGCAGCTCCGAGCACCTGACCTCCCTCCTGAGTTCTGGGCGCCTGCCCAGAGGCCTCAAGTTTGGGGGAGATTCCTTGGGGAGGAACAGAGAGGAGAGAGCTCCGTGGTTGGAGGGAGTCAAGGATAGACCCGTGGGTGATGGGAAGGAAGTATGGGGGTTCTTCTCAGAGGGACTTGGGGGACCCACAGAGTAAGAGAAGGGGGCGCCAAGGGCCCACAGCCTGAGCTCGCCTCCGTAATCAAGCAGCAGGGCCACCCACCTTTTCTAGACAATTCCACGTATTCTCTGAGGCTGTTTCTGTGAGTGAGCAATTACTATGCAAACACAGGGAGCTCTTCCACCAAACAACTGGTCTAACTCCTGCAAACTGCCAGTGTCCTAAAGGCAGGGAAGGCCGAAGGCTCTTCTGGGTGAAAGGACAGGAAAGAGACATGGCACTTGAGCGCAAGGCATGACCCTGGATTGGGTCCTAAAGCGAGAAAAAGTAAACGGCTAGAAAGGCCGTCAGTGGGATGGGTGGCAGCCTGAAGATGAACTGGTGTCAGGCGATAGCTATGTCAGCGTTGCCTTCCCTGAACTGGTGTTTCTGTTGTGGTTCTAGAAAGAATGTCCTCTTGTGCTGAGGGGTAAAGGGTCCTGTTGCTCTAACTTATTATCATGATTGCTGTTACGTATCAGAGAGAGAAACAAAGCAAACGTGGTAAATGTGAACCGTGGGGTTTACTGTTACGCTTCTAGGCTTGCGACTTCCCTGTAGGTTTGAAATTTTGCAGAAGAAAGCATTGCTGAGCCGAGCTGGAGCCTTCAGCGTGCCCCCTCCCCCCCAGTCTGGGCTGAGAGGGGAGGCTTTTCTCTCTCTGGAGAGGGCCTTCGTGGGGGTGAGAAGGGAGCTGGCTGTTTCTGGGAGGTGGCCACCTACCTGGCCTGGGTCAGTGGTGAAAGGGCCACGGTCCCTGGGCCTGGGAGGCAGGAGCCCTGCGGGGACAGGCTTATTTTCCGTCCTCATCTTCCCAAACGCACGTCCCCCACAGGCTACTCGGGATGTGGTGCTGAGCCGGACGCCAGAGCAGGAGCAGGACCGGGCGGTGAGCCTGCAGAACGCCGCGGCCATCTACGACCTCCTGAGCATCACGCTGGGCCGGAGGGGCCAGTATGTCATGCTCTCTGAGGTACGACCAGCCCATCCCGGCCGGACTCGGGCAGCGCACAGAGGAAACCAGATGGAGTCACCAGCTGTCCTCTTCCGCCGTCCCTTCCCTGCCCCCACCGAGGGCACGCAGCTCAGATCTGGGGAGGCCGGGCTTGGGACTGTTCCTTGTCCAGTGCCGAGGGCGCTGCCCTTCACTGCAGGGTGTTCTTTGGTTTACTAATGGTCTTGTGTGCTTTGTTTTTAAGTAACACATGGCCTTGTGCAGAGAGGCACAAGAAGAAAATTATGCACCCCTCAGTTTCCCCCAGAGATGACCTAGGTGTTCTGTGGCTTCCTCTCTGGGCTGGGTTCTAAGCTGAGTGGACAGACACCCTGTTCTGCTGGGGCAGTGCTCCGTGGGCTGTGCCGGGGCAGTGCCTCTCTGGGGTGGGGGACTACGGGTACTGAGTCTCCCCCTTTCTTCTGCCCCTGCCCACAAGGCATGTGGTACACACATTATTGAGATTTCAAGTCTAAGCTGAGATCAAGGCGACTTTGGGGCCCTTGTCGCCTTGTGACAGGAATGAGCCACCGAATAGTAGATGCTCTTTCCTCGTGTTTCAGAGGGCTCCTGAAAGGAGGGACCGGGCGCCGCCCCGTCCCTGCTCACACCAGGCTCCATACGAGGTCTTTCTAAGATGATCCCCGCTTTAATGTGGAAGGATAAGGGATGTTCTCTCAAGTTGACTACGAGGAAGTCGTGGCCCAGAGAGCTGGCTTCTGCCTGAGAAGGCCCAGGGAGTGCATGCCGAGCCAGCACCTGAACCCAGGCCGCTGAGCTCTTCAAGCGCATGCCGTCCGGTCCTGTGCCCCGTGCCTGTCCCCAGCCTCACCCGACCGTGGTCACGCAGGAATCCTGTCCTCATATATGGTGGCCTCTGCCTCTGGCCCCTGGAACCACTTCTGCTGGGGACTGTCAGGTCTCACCTGCAGCCCCTGGGTTGGCTTGCCCAGGACTGGCCAGGCCGGTGGAGCGGCAGGTTTTCTCGGTGGGCGTAGAGGGCAGACAACGGGGTGAAGGGGAGCCTTTACTTTATGGCGGCATTCTAACCGCCGGCTCTGCGGTCGGCCTGCTCCGCCACAGGCCCCGGGACTGGCAAGCCATTCAGGCCCCAGCTTCCTCATCTGAGCAGTCAGGTGACCCACCTCGCAGGGTGGTCGGGGGGGAGTCCATGAGCTGAAACATGTAAGTCGCTGAGAGTGGTGCCGTGCTCAGTATTAACCAGTGTCGGCTCTTACATTTTCACTGGACGTCTCCGTTGTGAAAGCACTTTCACACATCTCATTTCCTTCGCTTCTCACCATCGCCCTGCGAGATCGTTCCCGTGCCGTGGAGGTGGGGACCGAGGGTCAGAGAGGGTGAGAGACTTGCGGGGGATGACATAGCATGCCAGGAGCATGGACGGGTTACCCCTGGAGTTTTCTAACTAGAACCAAGTGCAGGCCTCCCGCAGCCTCCTGAGGGCCGCGACATGGGCAGTAACTACCCTGGAAGAGCGGGGTGGGCTGGGGGTGTCTGGCAGGGAAGTGCTGACCAGATGTCTCCCTCTCCCCAGTGCCTGGAGCGGGCCATGAAGTTTGCATGTGGAGAGTTTCACCTTTGGTACCAAGTGGCACTCTCCATGGTGGCTTGCGGAAAGGTAAGGCCGGGCATCACTCTCAGGGGACTGCCCTCCTCTGCTCCTCCCGGAGGTGGGGGACAACGGCAGGCAGGCGGGGGTTCAGAAATGATGTGGAGCAGCTGGCTTGCATCTCCAGGAGCGTAAGGGCATGGGAGGGCACACACAGACCCCTGTGTGCATCAGTGCCCACACGTGAGTTATGAGTGTGCCAGCTGTGCAAGTATGAGTCTGGGAGTGCTTTTCTCTGAGGACATGTGCGTGCATGGGGCATCAGGGCGGTTCCTTGGGTGAATTGATGGGGACAACGGCGTGAGACAGGTGTGGGGAGTAGGTTCCAGCAAAGGGGAATGTTGTCTCATTGGGGTTGTGGCCGTCTTCCCCCGCACCCCGAGCGTGGAGTCAGCAAAGGACCTGCCCGTGAACCTGGAACTGACCATATCCCGGGTCGAAGGGCTGCATTCGCTCTCCACCCACCGAGCCCTGTTTTAACACCCCTCGTTTTTCCTCGGATGAGAATCACACTTACATAAGCCTCTATTTTAAGTAGTGACATGATCGGAAAAGCTTTCCGGGGCTGGGTGCCGCGGCTGTTGGAACCGAGGATGCTTCAAAGGCAGGAAATAAGATGGCATGAGCTCGCAGATCATTCCAAGAGCTGTAAACACCCAGGGCCGTTTCATGGGGCTGAGGGAATTCCTTGCCTGCCCGCCCATATGTGCCACCTGCCATTTCTAGCCCTGCAGCCGTCTCCGGGGGGGCCCTCCTAGGCTTGCCAGCTCCTCCATCACAAACGGGGGGTGTACAGGCTGGGTCCTGGCAGGGAGAGGGAAGGAGAGCAGGTGCTGCAGCCTGGCAGGTGGGAAACAGCCGAGAATCTAGTGGGGAGCCTTCTCTGCCCCCGCCCCGCCTGGCACTTGTCGTCTCAAACCTCTTCCCCCTCCCCCACGAAGCTGTGGCATGACGTGCCCTGGCTCCGTGCTCAGCAGGATCTTGTCAGGGCTCAAGGAGAGCTCAGAACAGAGATGAGGAAGCAGGAGCGGGGGCTGGAGCGTGTGTGGAGCCTGGGCAGGCAGCTCCTAGTGGCACGTGGCAGTTTCGCCCTGCCCTCAGGAAGCAGAGAAGACGCCTCTAGTTTTGTAATGGTGAGCGAGGACCAGAAGGAGAGGCCCAGGCTCCAGAGGTCTTCGGCTTTCTGGGAGTCACAGGCCCCTGTGAGATGCTAAGGAAAGCTGGGGACCCTGCCCAGAAGAATGCACCACACGCAGGAGTTGGCTTTAATTTCTGCAGTTGCTCCTGGAAGGCCCCCAGGCTCAGGAGAAGGTGTCATATTAGCTTGGGAGGTATGGGGTCTTCCACCTCCTGACTGAGAAGAACCAGGCTCAGAGGGGTCCAAACACAGCCTGGCACATCCCAGGATCCAGGGAGCTGGTGTCCCGGCCCGGCTTCCTCACACACCAGCAAGGTGCACGTGAGAATGGGCTCGAGATGGGGAGTGGGGTGATTGCTGTGTTCCTCACAAAGGAGGCCAGAGACACTGGGCTACACCCACTGCTGCATTCGGTGCAGCAGGAGATTATTCTAGAAGTACACTCTCCGCCTCCCTCAGGAGCCCTGCCCACCAGATCAGTCAGCAGGACTGGCCAGACCTCACCATTTCTAAGATCCTAAGTTTCTGTACCTGTGATTGTCCCCAAAAGGTCTTCTAGGAGGTGAGGCCAGTCAGATATAAATACCTCTGTCACTTCAACCTGCAGGAAGAGAGGATGAGTTCCATGGCATGATTTAGGCCGCTGTTTCTTTTGGTTTCCTCAGCAAGCACATTGGCTGCGTTGCTAGGTAACCAACATGACAAAAAAAAAAAAAAAGCCCGCCGGCTGCTCTGACTGCAGAGTCCGCAGATGGCTCCTTAAATAGCAGTGTCCGTGGTCTGTGCAGGGGCAGATGTGAATCTTGGGGGTCAGGGTTAGAGAACGCTGTATTTTAAGGTTGCAGAGGTCAGCAGCCAGCGAAGGAAGCCCGGAAGGGCCTTGGAGCTTGCTGGGGTTGTGGCAGGAGGGACCGTGCTGAGAGTGCTGGGAGCAGCATGCACAGGACAGGGTCACGGAAGAGGCGGGTGGCCTGGCAGCCCCTTCCAGCGCCTCCTGCAGCCTCCCCTGCCCCAGCCCACGCAGGGCACCCTGTGCAGCCTCCCAGCCTGCCAGAGCCTGTCATCTGCTTACACCCTCTCGGCGTGATCCTCCTGTTTCCTGAGAGAGCAGTGGGGGATGGTGGTGTTTGCTCTCCCCAGCCTCTCTGAGAGCCAAAAGCCAGAGCCCCTTCCTGTTCCCACAGAGACTCCACTGACCCTTGCCCACTGCTGGGCACGGAGCAGGTGTTGGCTGAGACATCTGGTATTGGCCTAATAAGCCTGAGCCCAGAGCCCAGGGAAACCTATCACATCTGGGCTGAGAAAAGCTCCTCTTCCTTAGCTAGTGGCAAAAGGATGGGTAGTGCAAGAGAGGCAGGGGTCGCAAGTCTGTATCTGCCAGTCCCGCATACCACGCTGTGGCCGGGCAAGGCCCCCCTTCCTCAGCATCACCTCCGGAGGTGCCAGGGAGGGAGAGAGCTGATTATAGTGAGGAGCTCGGCCCACGGTAGGCCCCGCACGTGGGAACTGTCGAAGTTACAGGCATCTATGCCTGCCTACCTGAGGCTCACACAGGAAGGGGAGGGTACACACGGGGTGGTGGGTGGCGAGGATCACTGCTGAGTTTCATGGAAAAGTACTGGACTCATTCAAAAAGTTCCAGCCTTGAGTGAGAGAGAGAGAGAGAGAGCGCGCGTGTGTGTGTGTGTGTGTGTGTGTGTGTGTGTGTGTGTGTGTCGGCGGTGGGGGGGTGTTACCCACAGGCCTCCTCTCTGGCCAAGACAGTCACCACAGAGACAGGATAGGCAGCGGATGCAAGCTGAGAGCCAGACTATTCAAACCCCTGCTCAGCTACTTGTGGGCATTGTGGCTTTGAACAAGCTACTTATCTTCTCTGCATTTCTGTTTTGTCATCTGTGAATAGGGATGTAGCACCTACCTCATAGAAGAGTTGTGGAAATTAAATGCCTTAATATTTATAAAGCACTCAGAACAGGGGTCAGCAGACTCTCCAAAGGGTCAGAGAGTTGACATGTTTGACTTTGCAGGCCGAACAGTGTCTGTGGGAACTACTCAGCTCTGCCTTAGCGCTGTGGAAGTAGCCAAAGATGGTACATATATGAGTGGACACAGCTGAGTTCCAATATTTACTTCCAGGAGCAGGCAGAGGGCCACTTGGGCCCTCTGACTCAGAGCGGTGTTCGGTCCACAGTAAGGTCTAGATAAGTGTTGCCCGTGTTCTTCTCACTGCTGTGATTAGTTATATCCCTGCCCAGCTCTGGACGCTTCCCCCCCTTGGCCCTCCGTCCACACTCGGCCACCCTCAGTGGGCCCACTCTGACCCCGTCTCCATGGCTGAGTCCATGGGGCCTGGGGGCATCCCCAGATGCCTGGCTGGAGGTTCTCTCTGGCTCTGCCATCTTGGCTCCTCTCCTCCTTGTCTGCCAGCCTTTACACGCCCACCCCACTCCCTACCACCGGCCCCGCCTCCACGTCTCCACGTGGTTTTGGCCTGGTCTCTTCACCCAAGCGCATGGGACTCAAGTTTAAGAGAGCCCCTTGCCACCTCTCCCATGTGTGTGGTTCGCATCTGAATTCCTTTTAAAGAGCTTCCACCTGTTGTCACCCTAGCTCCTGTCACCTCACTCTGGGCAAGCGTCCCAGCCTCCATTCTCCAGATGAGGCAACGGGGGCCCAGGAGGGACTTGCCTGCCCACACTGCCTGGGCTCCTACTGGGCCCTCTCCCTGGCCCTTGGGAGGAAAGGGGTGCAGAGCAAGGACTGGCAATTTGGGAACTTCCCCACTGTGCAGGAGGCGCCTGGTCGGTTGCCACCCAGGGCTGCCCATGATGGCATTGCCTGCTCTTTCCTCTGCAGTGGGCCTACGCTGTGTCGCTGCTACGGGAGTGTGTGAAGCTGCGGCCCTCGGACCCCACCGTGCCCTTGATGGCTGCCAAGGTCTGCATTGGGTCCCTGCACTGGGTAAGTGAGCTTCGGGGGCAGGGCAGGCAGGGCCCAGGTCCCGGTGGCTTCCTGCGGGAGGATGGCACCAGGTGGGCACGAGATGGGGGCATGCCCACCTTGCTGTGTATGTGAGGGTGATATAAATGACAAAGTACAGAGAGAGCTAGATGGGTCAGGGAGACTTCCTGGAGGAGGAGGCCTTGGGCTAGGCTTAGAATTCTGGGAAAGATCCACACAGGCCGGTGGCAAGCTCTTCTGTCACAGCTTGCTTTCCCCAACCCCATGATTAGCAGGGAAACCTCTCGCTCCCCAAGTCTTTTCAGGGAGACTGCTGGCATCTTGCACCCTAGAGGAAGAGCAGCCTTGGGATGTGGGTGGCATGTGGGCGCTGGCAGAAAGGAGCCACCCAGGCTGAGCAGCGCGGCAGAGGATGGCGGTACGGGCTGGAGAACACGGAGAGGGTGGGCTCGCCAACCTCTCACTCACAGTCCTACGTCTTCCTAGGGCTCCCGAGAGGGGCCTCAGCCCCGTCACTGGGATGAAGCCCAAAACACCCACCTTGCTGAGGTGGAGCCGGGGAGGGCATCTGCACGCCCAAACGCTGCCAGCTCTGAGGTGGGTCCGCCCAGCCAACGGCCGCCCTTGCCAGGAAGTCCTAAATTTAGGGCTTCCCGCAGTGGAGGAGCTGTTTCCCTCAGCAGCATAATTACAGTAATTATGTGCATTCAGATTACATGGTAATAAAATTAGGATCAAATCAGTCCAAATTGAAATCAGATGAGTTAGGAGCAAAGTAATCAATGACAACATAAATAGAAAAGCCCAAAAGGAAACTTAAGCACGCAGACTTGTCATCAGAATCGGGGAGGAGGGCGAGTTGTTTAACCTCAGTGAGAGCATATTTGGGTTAGGGGGCAGGTTGGAGTCTGGGTTTAAATTGGGCGCAGGCTAGCATGGGTCCTGCAGGGTCGGGGGCGATCCTGGCGGCCTTCCCGGACCAAAACCTCACCTCTGCAGCTCCCTAAAGCCTCGCTTATACCTGCCTTGGACACTTAGCATCTCCCATGGTAATCATTGATGTTTCTTGAGGGCAGGGCCTGTTTCTCTTCCTTCTTGAAACCCCAGCCCAGGGTTGATGCCTGGTGCTCAGTGGGTGAATCCTACTCACTAATGAGCACAGACACATGGCATCAGGTTCTGCCTTATATGGTACTTGCCTTCCCAATTAGATGGGGAGCTTCTTCACTCACCATGTCTTGCACTCTGAGACCCTCTTCCCCACACATAACCGTGCACATAGTATGTGTTCACTAATGTCTTATAGACTGACACCTGCCCCAGCTGGCCGGGAGGGCCAGGTGTGGGGGCTGTGCATCTGGTTCAGTGGTTCTCCCTGGCTCCCTGGTTGCTGCTGGTAGCCGAGGGCAGCCTGTTCTCCAAGGAGGCCAGGGGAGAGACGGCCCAGCACCCTCTGTCATCAAGGCTTTCCGCGGGAAGAGTGCGTCTGACTGCAGCCCACCAAGGGGAGGTAGTGCTCGGGGCAGGGCATGGATCCTGAAAGATATCCAACGTCACCTCTGTCCCCTGCCCTCGTAGCTGTGCTGGCTCACATCAATTCCCTGGCAGGCTCAGCCGTTGCCCAGCCAAGCTCTGTTAGCAGGGGACAGAAATCCAGGGGTGGGCAGCTTGGCCCAGGTTGAAGGAAGGGAGGCTGAAACTGGGACATTTGAAAAACGGGCTGTGCTGGGTAAGACCGGACTGGGTGGCTGTGTGCCCAGAGGCTGTCCCACAACCTGTCCTTATGCCAGAGCCAGTGCAGGGCATCCCAGGCTGGGGCTGGGGCTGGGGGCGGATAGGAAGGGGGGTGGCAGAGGGACGGTTACACACTGGTTGATAGGAGGTTTGCAGTGGGTGGGAGCAGCTGGGGCAGCTGTGGGACCAGGTGGGAGGCTTAGCCTGAAGCTCCCCTAGGTGACAGTCATGTGTTGCCTGCTTCAGCATGGCCAGCATCCTACCAGGGTCCCCAGCCAGTTATTGGGGCAGGAAAAGAGGGAGATGTAAATATTTTTCACTGTCCCTTCAAACACAGTTATTTAGAATCCCTGTAATTTAAAACGTTGACTCTTTTCTAGAAGGATGGAGGTGGGGGAGTGCGCGTGTGCTGTGTGCCACGCACAGAAAGGGAAGGAGAGGTTATGAAACAGAAGCAGGCCGTGCTCCTCTTTGGTGGCACCGTCTCTGGGCCTCTTTGCCTGAAGGGATTGTGTGGGTGGTAGAATGAGTGCAGGCTTTGGAGGCAGAGAGGATGGGGTTCAAATCCCTGCCTGCCCACCTAGTGCTGTGTGACTTCAGGGGAGTGACTTTACCCTCTCTGTGCCTCACCTGTAACCTGGAAACCCAGAGCTGAGGAGTATCCCTGCTTAGCACATTGCAGGTACCAGGAAGATGCCAGCCAGCCACCCCTGTGGCAGCCTCTTCACAGCAGCAGGCTCTCGGAACGGGCGCGCTTTTGTGTCTTTGCCTTCATTTCTCAGATTCTGGGGCGGGCAGAGCCAGGGAGATGGACGAAGTATTGATGAGGCAGGGAAGGAAGAACAGCAGCTCTGCTGCCAATAGCTTGTGGGGATTAGGAAGAGTGCCTGATCTTCCCCAGAGCACAAGAGTGCGTTTTCAGTGGAGCAGGTAACAACAGGTCCTGGGCCCTGTGGGAAGGGCCTAAGGAGAGACGGGAGATGCTCTTTAAACAAGCTCTGCAGGCTCAGAAGTGACCTCTCTCCAGTCCCCAGGAAGGGGGAGGAGGGTGCCGATCCCCGAGGACACCTGTGTGGCCCACTGCACGGGGAGGGAGGCAGCCCTGGCGGTGGGAGGCGGCCTGAGCGTGAGCAGCGTGCGCAACTGAAGCCTGTCTTAGGTGGGGACCAAATTAGGACAACTGGGGAGATGCAGGAACTTGTAAAGTCATTTTTCTTACTGCTGGAAAGCAAAAAGCATGACATCCTCCAGTGCATCTTTCCCCCGAGGGTCAGAGAGGGGAAAAGGGAGAAGGGCAGCCGCGATTCAGGCAGCTCAGAAAGCCAGACGTGGATCGGGAGACCTGGGTTGGAAACGCAGGGTCGGTCCCCCAAGTTCCCTGTGCGTCAGAACCTTCAACTGTGAGACGCCCCTCCCACCAGGTGGCCCCCATGCCAGGAAAGGTCAGGTGAGCACCAGCTCGCTCTAGAATTGCAAGGGAGGCTGAGGACTTCCCACCTGGGTTTTGTGCAGTTACACGGCTGCCGTAGGTAAAGATGTTGAAAGCAGTGTATCACTGGGAAGGGAACGGCTGAAAAGAATTTTGCGGACCCCTCATCCTACAAGTATTTTGATGAGCGTGGAGGGCCCAGTGCTGGAACCTGAGCGGGTCTTGCATAAGCAGGAACCACAGCTGCAGGGCTACGCGCCGCTGCTTTTGTGGCCGCAGGAGGAAGCATCTGGAGATTGGAAAGGACCAATGAGGTCCTGGGTGGGAGACAGGTATGGCTAGGGTGGGCGTAGATGGGCAGCCGCGGGGCGGACGCTGGGCACCTCCACCCAGGTTGACACCCATTGGTGGGTTGTGGAATAGAACTCTTTAAAAAATGGAAATAGACTGTTACAGAAGAGGATAGAAAATATCCCGTGTGGCCCACAGTGGGGGCGAGGGCTGGGACGAGGGGGAGGTTAGAGGGTGTGTGTGCGTCCTGGACCACCGGTCGGGGGTCAGGGTCTGGGCAGCCTGGCGCAGCGCACCGCCCAGGGCTGAGAGGACCCAGCTTGTCCTCGCGTCGTTGCTCCTCTCCTGTGACTGGGGTCAGGCAGAGACCACAGGCAGCCAGTCCTGTTCCCTCTCTGGGTTCGGGAGGGTCTTCGATGTCACTTCGTAATTTGTCATTGCGATCATGTAGTGTAAGGGAGGGCCCTGCTCAGATGGCACTTGTATATTTATCAGGCTGAGACTAAAAAGTCCTGGAAGATTGAACGGATTATAGGTATAAAATTACAACTAATAATGACAGTTACAGCTTATAGTTATCCAGCCCATTGCTCTGAGCCCTCACCGTGTCCTCTGAGAAGCCCGATGAAGCAGTAAATTATTATCCCCATTTCACAGAAGAGGGAACTGAGGCACAGTGAAGTCAAGTGACATGCCCAAGGTCACTCAGTAGATAGCCACACTGGGATTTGAGCCCAGCAAGTCTGGCCCCAGAGCCGTGTCCTTAGTTACTAGGCTGCCCTGCTCTCTGCGTGGAGAGCTGACCATGGGTGTGGCGCTGACTCTGGACTTAGGTTGGATTGTAGTACTTCAGGACCGAGGTGGGAAAGCCATGTCCTCCAGGGCTGCAGGAGTCCCACTCTCATCTTAGATGAGGGGGAATTGTGTATTTTACATATATGTATACACACACACACACATACACGCACACATATGTCATGCATATACATTGTTTTTAAAATATATTTAAAATGCATGTATAGCTGGGGGTTGTTTATCATTGTATATTGTCATATTTAATAGACTTGATTTTCTTTTCCTTATAATCACTGAGTTGTCTCCATATGTAAAAAGCTGCTTTGTTTCTGGTAATAGAAATCAAATCGTGTTGGCCATGTAGGAAACTGGTCCACTGAAGCCTGTGAGTTTGGTTTGGCACCAGTGCTAACACCAGGCTTAGTCATCGTTTTAAACACGTGGACTTAAGGATGGCAAGCACTGGTGAAGGAAGGCTGCTGGCCTGGCGCTCCGAGTGGACCACAGGTTGGACAAGCCAAGGATGTATGTTTTCCTTTTTTAAAGCTCAAGGATGGTGAGCTCTATTAATCTAGAATGTGATGTGCTTAAACTGGGCGGTAACTTTTCCCTGCCTGCCAGTCATCGCTGAGCCTCCTTCCCAGCAGCCTCTGTGCGTGGGTTGCAGGCGGGAGAGGCTGCAGTTGGCCGAGTAGAAGGGCATGGGCAGAGTGTTTACACTTGGAGTGCAGTAGGCTTCTGGGTTCTTTTTATAACTTGTACTTGGAGGTTTATAAAAAAGCCTGTTCCTTTTGCATGAGGCATAATGAGGCCCAAAGACTGTGAGATGAGTGGCGTCCGCAGTGGGGTATGAGGAAGGAGGAGAGGCGCTGCCTGCTCACTCACCCTTCCCGCGATGCCTGCTGACCCCCGCTCCCGCCGCGAGGCCTCCTCGGACAACCCCAGCCACATCTTGGCCCCTCTCTTGAAGCTCCCATGTCCTGTGCCAGCCTCACACAGTGTAGCCTTAATTAAGAGCCACCTTGTTCTGCGGGATCTTGCCCTCCTTTGTGTCGGCTCACAGGATCCCGTGCAAGCTCTCCAGGCATCCTGCACCCTTGTCACTGGGCAGCCCCAGCCGGGCCCAGCACAGAGTCTGGTGCCACAGAGGTCTCCGCGGAGATTTGTAGGGAGGAGCAGTTAAAGTGAGGAGGGCAGCTCCACACTGTGCAGATGAGGATCTCTGGGGCCCGGAAACTAAGTGACTTGCTGAGGGTCCCACGGCTCTCAGGTGCCGAGCCAGGATCAGAGCCTGTGTCGAGCGGCCTGTGCCTTTCTCCCAGCCTGGCTCTGCCTTCAGGCCCCTCAGCCCTCCTGAGTCCTACAGGGCCAGGTGCTCCGGAGACAGGTCTCAGCATCTCCAGCCTTGGCCCTACCCAGCCAGTCACAGCTGGGCAGCGGGCAGCTGTGGGGTTTCCTGAGCTGCTGCCTCCCCCTGAACCCCAGCTCCTCGGTTCTGATGTTGTCAGAGGCCCAGCTCCCCAACTCCGTCATTTTTTTTAATGACCAATCTGTCAACCTGGAGATCACCCACAGCCCTGGTCGGCATGTATCAGGGCTGGCGGTTGGGCCCCGGAGGGATTTAGCCCCCTCAGCTGTCTCTCTCTGGGCTGTCAGCGCCCCTCTCGGGCTTCGATGGCTTTGGTTTTATTGTTTCCCTCTCTGTTTACTGACTGGGTTCTTTGCTCCGTCAGCCTTCTTCCTGCAGGCAGCTCACACAGCTATGCCCAGATGGTGGACTCAGCTCAGCTCGCTTCTCCACGCCGACGGGCTCTGTCTCAGCCTCTCAACTGCACACTCCAGAGAGAGAGAGTCCATTGTCCCCTCCACTCCCAGCTATGACCAGTGGTCAGACCACACGATGCACCGAGCTGCCCCTCTCCCAAGGGAGTGGGGCTGGGCCTAGGCAGGGACACGAGTGGGGCAGGGCACACTGGGTTGGCCAGAAGCCACCGTAGGTTTGACTCTGCTCCCTGGTTGGTTGACTTCGTGGGCCTCTCCTGGGGGAAGACACCCCACACAAGGGGCCTTGTGGGTATTGGTGGGCTTTGGCAATGATTTGTTAAGCCCCCTTCTTTGTTCTTGGTGACACAGGCTTGGGTGCACTGGCACGCCAAGCATGTGGGCAGTTAACATTCCTGGGCCTGCAAAGGGGGAGGGGGCATTTCTTAGAGGCCTGTGGGCTGTGAGTGGGCACGGCCGGGGCCCCCAACTGTCCCCTGCCTCCCTGACTGGCCTGACTGCCAGGGTCACCTGAGGGCTCAGGAGGCCTGCCTTGTGGATGCCCCTGTCTCTATGTCACATGTTGTATATGATGATGTGAACGCACATGACCTGTGCCAATTGGTCCCTTTCCAACTGGCATAGGACAAAAACAGCCCCGGGCCTTTTCCCCTGAAGAAGCTGGGTTCTCTGTGCCAGGGAGTGAGCTCACAGGCAGAGCAGAAGTAGCAGCCCGGCCACTCTGCAGGGTGGCCAGTGTCCCCCGGGCCAGTCCCAGATCCCTGCCTGTATCCCCTGCCTCTGGTTTCCTTCTGCTGAGCAGGGACAGACCCAGGGACCTACCGAGGCCAGATGAGGAAAGGAGCTGGCACAGACTGGCCTGGTCCTGGTCCATGCTCTCAGCAGGGCAAGTGGTGGGAGGCGGTGGTCCCTGGGGCGAGGGAAACTTTTCGTAGTACCCTGCGACTGGAGTGCAGGCCTCTGGGTGGGCGAAGAGGCCCAAGGAGTCACAGGCAGAGGTAACAGCTTTGATCCTTCCACTCGCTGTGTGGCCTCAGACACGCCGCCTGGCCTCTCTGGTCGTGCTGCCCACACAGGAGGAACTACAGTCCTGAGTGACCAGGGCTGGGACTGTGAGCAGGCTGCATGCTGAGACCGGTGAAACCCTTCCAGTGAACTGCGCCTCTCCTCTTTGTAGCTAGAGGAGGCCGAGCGCTTTGCCACGATGGTGATCGACCTTGGGGAAGAAGCTGGGGAGTTTCTCTCCAAGGGCTACCTGGCGTTGGGTCTCACCTACAGCCTGCAGGCCACTGATGGTGAGTGCCACCTCAGAACCTCTGTTTGGGGTGACTCTGGCCCCCAGGCCTCTTGTTCTATCCGCGTCCACCTCCCAACACACCCCATGAGCTCCTCTGGGATAGATGTGCACACACACCTCTCAGTCCCAGTTCCACTGCTGCCCAGACTTCACCACTCTCAGGGATGCCCTCTTCCTCCACCAGTTCTTCCCACCCTTCAAGGCCCAGACCAGCTCCTGGCAGAGCCCGTGCCCCCCTCTGCCCCCAGGACTCCGGAGATGCCAGCCGCTGTAACAGGCTGCCAGCCCTGACCCTGCATGCTATCTCATTCTGGTTCACCTTTAACCTCAACACTGCTGTGACCTTCTGGGGTATTTGGAATCCTCCTCCATGCATAGTGTAGAGCTGGGTACCCAGCAGGCATTTAATAAATACTTGTGCTTGGCGGAGGGGCTTCACTCCTGCTACCAAGAGCCTAGCATTCTCTCCCCAATCCTTCCAGCTCAGCTACATGGCGCCCATGGGTCAGGCAGCCACCTACTTCTGTATCCTTGGAGCTTGAGGGGAAGGAGGTAACGGCCCCCCCAGACTAAACATGGAATAGGCATCAGCTCCTGAAAGTACAACGGAGGCTACTAGAGTAGGGGGAGGGGGTCCAGGGAGAGGGAGGGGAGTTCAGTGGGTGTGGACTTTCTGTCGGGGATAATGAGAGTTCTGGAGGTGGATGGTGGTGATGGTTACACAATACTGTCACTGAACTGTACGCTTAAAATTGGTTAAGAATGGTTAAAAAAGAAGCAGCAGCCTTGTAGGTGAGGAAGCCCAAGGAGGCAGGTGGCCAGGATGGAAGTGGGAACCTTTTTCTCCAGGCTCGGGCCTTGAGAGGGTCAGGTTGGCCGGGGGGGCAAAAACGACAGTGGAGTGGAAGGGCCCCTGCCGGGGGGGCTGGGGCCAGGCGGGCACCGCCCACCTTCCCTCTGCAACCAGAGCAGTGGGTGGCATCAGTTTGGAGCTGCTCGAGCGGCAGCATTTGCCGACAGGGCCCGACGGGGCCTCTCCGTGCGGAGCCTGTGTGCCCTGCAGGGGGGCAGGGCTGGACCGGCACCCTCAGCGCCCCCTCACGGTTGTCCCTACCCTGTCTCCTGCAGCCACCCTGAAAAGCAAGCAGGATGAGTTGCACCGGAAAGCACTGCAGACGCTGGAGAGGTGAGGCGCCCGAACGGCACAGAGGCACAGGTGGTCAGTGCACAGAGGACCCTCTGGTGTGACGGGGCAAAGGTCTCTGTCCCCATGTTACTGACCAGGAAGCCGAGGCTCTGAGAGCTCACGCACGAAGCAGGGGCAGGCCTTTGAGGTTGGGTGGGCGGTGGAGTCTTTCAACTCTGGTGGACCCTCCGCGCCCCAGGCTCAGCCCCAGCCCTCCTGAGTCACAGCTCTAAATTGGGAATAATAACCCATGAGTGTTATGATAAATACCTGAGGTAAACCAGGAAAAGCACCTTGCACAGTGCCTTACCTGTAGCAGGAGCTCAAAAATTCAGGGGCCGTGAGGAGCCCCCACCCATAGCCCTCCCAGAGATTTGCTGGCAGCCCAGGGGCCGGAAGGTACCAGTGAGGTGGGGGAAGGCAGAGAAGCCCCTCCCTGAGCAGCGGCCCGCCCGCCCTCCCTCAGACCCACCCTGGCTGAGCCACTGTCTCCACCACAGCCCTGAGCCCCACCCCCAGCATCGCCCCCCACTCCTTCCTCAGCCCCGTGTGTGTTGTCCCCCATGCCGGGCAGGGGCCCCGCAGACCCCTCGTGCTGGCCTCCTTGGGAACACGTAGCACATCGGACTCCCTTCTGAGGCAGGTGGTTCCCGAGCCCAGGGAGGTTGGACAGTCCCACCCTGGGCACCCAGGATAGGGGGGCGTTTCCTTCCGTTCCCTGCCACCTCTTCACTCCTGAGGCTTCTTGCCCAGAGAGGCCAGTCCCAGCCCCTCCGCCCGCAGGAAAGTGCTCCCTTCTGTCCCATGCTGGAGAGGACAGCCCCAGGTTCTGCACAAGGCCATAGCAGGGCTACAGCCAGGCCAACAGCTGCCCAGAGATGACAGGCCTCCCCTACCCGCCAATCCTCCCCCTCCCAGGAACCCCCTCGCCCCCCGCCCAGAGCCAGCCGTCTAGGAGCCTAATGCCTTGCTGCTCTCTGCGCAAGCCACCGCCTCCCGGCTGGGCCCTGTCCTAAGCGGGGCCAGGCAGAACCCCCAGCATTTCACCCCACAGCATGCTGGCGTGCTGGGGGCCCCTGTCAGACACTGGTCACTCAGCCCCTGGCACCTGACTTGCTGCTCCCTTTCTCCACACAGAGCCCAGCAGCTGGCGCCTGGCGACCCCCAGGTCATCCTCTATGTCTCCCTGCAGCTGGCCCTCGTCCGACAGGTGAGTCCTAACAGTTCCTAACCCCCAGCTCTCTGGCACCACTGCTTTTACCAGCTGTATGACCCTTTGCAAGTGACCTCTCTGAGCCTCTATTTCCTTACCTGTTACATGAGCACGTTCAAATTCCACCTCAGATGGACTCAGTAGGATTAAGTCGGGTGATGTGGTACAGCCCCTGACCTGTGGCAGGCACGTGCTGGGCAGATGATTCTCTGCCCTCACTCCCCCTAGAACGTGTCGCATTCGTGAGAGGTTGACAAGAGGTCACGATAAGCGATTGTTGATGTCCTCACCTACCGCTGAGCTTTCTCCACGGGTCTGGGGCAGCCGAGTGCTTTTCCCTGACTCTGTGGCTACCACTGTCAGGCTTGGCCTCTGGGGCCTGACGGGGACCTCCCACCCGCTGACCACCTCTGCCCCACGGGGACCACCACCACCACCCGCGGCTCTCCAGGCTGGCCTGCCTTCCTTCCCCACGTTGAGCTGCTGAGCCCATGTTGGTCCCGAGAGTGAAACTAGATAGTCACCCGACCAGCAGATTCTCTTTTAAGAAAGAGTCAGAGCTTCGTCCCAGGCCCTTCAGAGTCGCCGACCCACGTGTGTGCCTGGGTCCTTGGTGCTCTGTGCCTCACCTGGCCTCGGAAGCAGGGCCCCTCGGTGGCTTTGGCCCAGTGAGTGTGGTCTCTGGACTGCTTGGGGACAGCAGGCAAGGCCTGACTCCTACAGCACAGTCCTCACCGGCACGGGCAGGGACATGGCAGACTCCACATTGTTGGAGAGAAGCCAGCGGAGCCCCACCTGCGCGTGGTCGCGACGAGTCGAGCAGTGCTGGCTGACGTGGGTGCTGTTGCACCCACCCACTGACCTGGGCGAGCCCTGCATCTGGTGAGGAGGCCCTTGGCCCCTGTTATACCTGAGGACCTCAGGTTCTCCTGAGCCAGTCACTGGGCACCAGCTGGGCCAGCCCTGAACCCAGGCATCTAACCCAGAGTCCACCTGCCCCAGTTTAGAAACCCCGAGTGGCTCTGAGTATCCTGATTGGAGCCGGGGCACTCAGAGCCTTGTCCTCTGGCCGGGGGGTTGGTCTCACTGGTCCGCATCACTTCTGGCCTCTGGTCTTGTCTCCAGTTGGCTCACTGAGCTGCTTTTATTTGTCAGGTCGCTGTTTGCTTCACCTTCCCCTCCACCCTGCAACGGCCTGTCTTTCCCCCTCACTGCGTGCTGGCTGTCATTGCTGGGACCCTTCCCTCTCATGTCCCCAGGCGCCTGTCTGCCTTGACCTGAATTGTCACTTGTCATCACTCTACTTGAGTCACTCTGTCCCCTCCTCTGGGCCCTTCGGTCTCAGCCATTTCTCCCTAGCAGCCCACCGCTCCCCCCAGCTCCCTCACCCCTCCTCCACATCCAGGCTGCTGCTGACTGTCCCAGCCCTTCGCCCACTGTGCCCTCCTCGGCTCCTGACTCCTAGGTCCTGGGTGAGGCCCTTGGCACCTCACTGCCACTCTCTCCAGAGACATCGGTCTGCCCTGGTGCTCCCGGGAACACAGACAGCAGGACACCTGAGACCACTTTTTTTTAGCCCTCTGTAAAAGACCCAGTGCTTTTCTTGCCAAATTCATGATAAGCCTTTGGTGATGGACTTTTTAATATCTTTAATTATTCAGCCACCTCTGATGAATGGCGTCTGTTGTCTCAGAGAGATGACTGAGCCAGGCCAGTGGAGCCTGGCACCCAGTTTTCTTGGGGACCCCAGATATCAGTAGCATCAGGGGACCAAGGACGCCTGAATGGACTGTGAGCAGGACCCTGGCCTGCCTGTGTCTCAGGCCCACAGGCCCACTCTGCCCCGAGCATGCATGGCCGCCCGAGTGGTGAAGGCTATGGATGGGGATACCCAGCCCAGGACGATGGGGTCCGCTCTGGAGAATCACCAGGGTAGCAGCAGCCTCAGGCAGACACAGGCAAGCCAAGCAGGCAGTCACAGACCTTAGCTTCCGCCTTTCCTTTCCTTGACCTTTCCACGAAGGGAGGTCCCCATGGGAAGACTTGGGGCCTGGCACTGCCCACAGCCTGTGCAGAGGCCGCCTGGAGACCAGGCAGGGACCAGGTACACTGGGACCCAAGGCCCAGCAGGCCTGCACCATGGGCCCCGCACCATGGGCCCCTCAGGGAACGTGGTGGGAGTGGCTATAGTGTCTGAGGTTCAATAAGAAGCAAGTCTTTCTAAAAAGACTCTCAAGGCTCCTGGGAGGATGTGGACAGAGTCACAGGAGTTGATGCAGTGGCCGGCATGAGAGCATGAGACAACACGGCTCTCGGGAATGGAAGGAAGAACCCTACCTGGTCATTCACTGCCAGGCATTGAGGGCTTGAAGAAGGAAATGCATTTTGAACGTGCGTGGTTCCCTGCAGAGCATTTGTCCACGTCCCCTCAGCCACTGTAATGGGTATGACTGTTCTCACTTTGCAGCATAAGAACTGCAGCTCAGAGGGGTGAGGTCCTGGCCCTGGGGCGCCAGCTGGAACCTGGCAGAGCTGGAATCCATGTCCCCATCTGACCCCAGAGTGGCTCTTGCCACAGTGAGCCTCTGAGGAGGAGGCACATTTATTTGTCGGCCCCTGTCACTATGTGGGCTGGCTCAGAGAAGAGGGCCTGGCCACCTCTGGGTCTGTAGCTAGTGGCCTGGTGGCTTCCCCTTACCACCCTCAGCCCTGCGGCTTGGGAAGTGCTTCCCAGTGTCTACCAGATCTGCGCTGCACCGTACACCTGCGCCTCTCCACTCACCGGTGGGGACAGCAGAGGCTTCCTGGGCCTGACTTGGGGCAGCAGATCCCTCTTCCCATGTGACTGGGCGGGGGGGGGTTTCTCACCAGAGCACAAGCCCCTCCCCCAGTGCCTGGGGTCTCACTTGAGTCTCGTGTCCCCTGGATAGTGCCTGGCACCAAAGCCCTGGAGGGAGGCATGGGCCTTGGGGAAGGTCACTGAGCGGGCGGTTTTCTCTGGCAGATCTCCAGCGCCATGGAGCAGCTGCAGGAGGCCCTGAAGTTGTGCAGGGACGATGCCAATGCTCTCCACCTGCTGGCTCTCCTCTTCTCCGCCCAGAAGCACTACCAGCACGCCCTGGACGTCATCAACATGGCCATCTCGGAGCACCCCGAGAACTTCAAGTGAGTTCTCTGTGGGCACTGCTGGGCCGGGGGCTGGCTGGGCACTGCCGGTTTCCATGCATACCCCGCCCTGCCACGTAGCCAGCCAGCATATACTGATTAAGCGCTCACTGTGTACATTCCCCAGCCGGAGAGTCAAGGCGGGGCGAGGACCTGTGGGGTCGGAGGGCCGCTCTGGCTCTCTGTGCCCGGGGGTGCCGGGTGGGGAGCAGAGAGTTCTGGGCGGCACCTGCACGCCCCGCCGTGGCTGTGTGGATACCAAAGGGGCTTTGCCGGAATGTGCATTCTCTGGCTGCTTCCTCCCTGCCCTGGGTTCTGCACTGGAGCCTTCTGGGGACACTAACTTGTGTAACTCAGCCATAACCCTGGCGCAGCTAGCCACGGGTAAATTTTAACACTGGCTAGGCTGGTGGGGCCCAAGGGAGCCATCCCCCTGCCTCCAAGCAGGTCAGCGGGCAGTTTACGGAAGGACTTCTCCATCCAGGGCAGTCCTGGCCTCTCCCTTCATCCTTAGCTCCTGCACACACATACCCCCACCACCGCTACTTACAGCATCACCCAAGTGCCCATTGCTGGAGCAGGGTTTGCACTGACCTGGCCCAGATGGCGGACTACACCCTCCCGGCATCACCTGTATATGGAGGACCTGCTCTCACCCAGCTGGGACACTGGGAACAAGAGCCAGGCCAGGCCAGCTGAGGCAGAAGGGTGCGCTGCTCTGCAGGAGGGAACAAGGGAGAGGACAGCTTGACTCTGCCCTCCTCCCCTCGGGCAGGTGACGCTTGGTGTAATAGATGTTGTTTCTCAGAATCCTGTGATTCCAGGATGGGGGGGGCCCTTAGCACCCCACTCCCACCGTGTCCGACCTTAGGGTCTGCAGGAGGGCCGTTAGGACCAGCCAGTGCTGCTGCAGATGGCAGAGAGAAACGCAGTCCTGGCCACCCTGAGAGGTGGCTCATGCTGGCCACAAAAGCAGGTTCCCAAGCATTAGGGGAGATTGGTGGGTGCCGCAGCCATGCGAGGCGATGAGGAAAGCCGCGGTTGTCTCAGCCCAGGGAGGTTCCCTTTACGTGGGGAGCCCGGTGACCACCTCTGTCCATCCCTAGCCCACCAGCGACAGGGCTGACCCTCTGGCCTCCTTGGGAGGACACCGCCAGGGGCTTGGCAGTGGCAGGGCGTCCTAACCGTAAACTTCCCAGTGTGCCTCACTGAAGAGGGAGCCCCGGTGGCTACAGCCTTGGGTGGGCTTCATGCTGCAGGTCAGCCTGCTTACCTGAGTTCAGGCCAACCCCCGCCCCCCTCAAAGCACCCTGGTGAGTAGATGGGAGCAGAGCTGTCCTGATGGGAACAGAGGAAGGGAATTCATACTCTGCCCGCTCCGCCCCTCCTCAGGCCTCGGTCCCAGCTCCTGGCACCTTACTGCATGCTCTCTCTCCTAACATCTAGGCTGAGAGCTTTTTCCTGATGGAGGCACCTCACCTGGCCTGATGTGGGGAGGCTAATGCCACTTTTTGAAAATCTGCTTAAAGGCCATGCTCTTTGAGGCATAGCAGGAGTGGGGTGTGTTCAGGATGCGGGGGACCCTCTGGTTCTCCCCCAGCCTCCTCCCAGTGCACCCACGGGAGGCACCTCTTGCCTCCTATCAGCTTCCTCCGTCTTCCCGGCTCTTGGGCTGGGTGAGGAAGCTGTCTTCTCCCCAGCCTTCCCTCCCTTGCTGGCAGTGGATGCACTCCCACTTTCCTCCGACCTCACTAGGGCTCAGTTCTTCCCCAGGATGCATCACTCGCTGAAAGTGTCTTCATGGGCAGGCTGGGGAGGGGGTCCTTGCTGTGAGGCTGGTGACTCCCTTGGGAGGCCCACAGGTGGGCGTCTGGGCCTGACCTCTCAGATTTGCGCTGCGTTCCGGGAGATGCTTTCAGCAGACCCTCAGAGGGAGCCTCACCTAGAAAAGGTGAGAAGTCCGATGCAGACTGGGCTGTTAGTCAATCCGTGGGACAGCTGCGCCCCTCTGCATCAGCTGTGTCCCCACTTCTGCAGGCAGGAGCCTTCTTGAGGGGCGGCCTGCATCGTGGGAACAGAGCTGCCCTACCCAAGCACCGCAAAGCCATCTTAGGGGCCTCGGGGGCTGGGGATGTGGGGCCAGCAGCAGCGAGACCCTGTTGAGGTCTGAGCCCAAGGAAAGAAAGCGTTTGAGTGCCATCCCCAGAGGCCTCACTTCTGTTCCTCTGTTCCTTCATCACTGCAGAGAGGCCTGCTGTGGAGCTTTTGGGGACCAGAGCATCCCCTCCCCTGTGGTGCCTCACTTTTCAGAGTCTGCCCTTTGTTGTCAACAGGGTGGAGAAGCGGTGACAGGTTCTTTCTCTCTGAGCCACTGTGAGCCCCTCACCTCCACGACCGTGAGGAGCTCCATCTCAGTCCGAACCAGCCCTAAAAGGCTGCAGAACTAACTGGAAAAAACACGGGGGGCTCTGGCCTCCAGAACTGTGAGAGAACACATTTCTCTTTCTTAGGCAGGAAAAAAAAATCCATCTTAAAAAAGTGGGGGTGGAAAACCCACCCACCACACGACTCTGGGATGACGGGGTGTGAGCATGGCTTCATGCAGATAAGTCAATGCCGTTCCCCACAGATGAAACCCCGGAGCACAGAAACCCGTGGATTAGCAGGAAATGTCACTGAGTCCATGACCGGTCAGGGATCACTGAAAAATGTCATTGCTCTTCAGTGGAAACTGCGTCCTGCTTCTCCAGCTGCTCCCTGCGTTGGGAACAAGCTGCGTGACTCTGGCTGTTGCCACGGCAGTTAATTAAATGACTGGCCCAGTAAATATCACTGCAGCGAAACAAAAATATCAAACCCTCTTTGCCCTGACCTCATCATTTCCAACAAGGTCCATATACTCAGAGGCACACGTAAAGGCCCATGGCCTGGGCCTGCCTGCCGCCGAGCCCCTCCTCACCGGCTGTCCTGGTGGGTAAGGTCTCTTAGAGGCTGCAGAGCCTGTCTTAGTGAAGAAAGAGGCGGGCAGGCCAGCTTGGGGGTGGAGGAAGCCTGGCACCGGGGAGGGTGCCGCTGGCAACAATGGACCCCTTTTCACGTAAGCTTATTCCCTTGTGAGTCATGCCTGTCCCTTACCCTGTCCCCTCCAGCAGCATGCTCCTCCCTTCCGTGCCTTCGTTTTCTCATGTGCCACGAGACTGGCATCTGTCCTGCCTCCCTCTGCTTCCAAAGTCTGTCGTGAGACTCAGGCAAGAGAAGGTCTTACAGTCGGTGTACAACCATGGTGAGGGGCAGCCGTGGCGGGGGGAGGTCTGGAAGTTGGCCCACAGACAGTGTAAGACTATAACATGGGCCCCGAGGGGGGCAGTCGCGTGGGCCAGCGGACGGAGGGGGTGCCCTGTGTGTGAGGGAGGGCAGGGACACTCTGCAAAAGGTTTTTAGGCTTTTCCACTGCACAAGTGGCCACTCTTCCTACAGGCAGTCTCAAGACTCCAGGAGAAAAACTTAGCTTTCGTGGAGTTGAACTTTTAAAAATCTGCCTGAATTCAGGGATTAGAAAGCAAAGCAAGGAAAATCTTGATTTCCGTGCTGCAGGATGACCTTTAGTTAATGGAGTTCGGGTTTAAAAAGGCAGGAACGTGATGAGGCAGAGACTGATGGCCACAGGGACAGTGTGACCCCGGCACGGGGGGGAGCCAGACACCCTGAGTGGCTTCCTGAAATCCTGAGGGCTTCTGACTAAGCCCTGGACACGTGTGCTGGCCAGGCTGGTCCTGGTTAGCCCACAGGGCCTCATGGGGGCAGCAGCCACCCTGTTTGGACCTGGTTGCAAGCCAGGCCCTAGCGGAAGAATGTGAGAGGGCCCGTGCAAGCGTGGAGATGCCTTTGCTAGTCTTTTCTCCTGGTCCCCGTAAGGGAGGCAGCTGGGAGGCCCAGAAGGGAGGGGCAGGAATATGGGGTCAAAGGGAACCTACCGCTGATAAGCTGGCCCAGGGCTCCTTGGGGCTGTGGTTTTAGGTAACAGATTCCTTGTGCTTTAGTCAGGCCACTTGTAGTGAAGGTCGCCATGGTAACCAAACAACATTCGTGGGTTAATGATGGGAGCTTTCCAATAACCAGCCTGTCAGTCACTGCCCCCGCCCCCGGCCTGGCAGCCTGCCAGACGGGTTTTGAAAGGCCAGACCACAGGGCAGAGGAACCAGCTGGCTTTCCCTGCCCGGCTCCTGCGTGCCATGGCTGCCTCCTCCCACCCCTGTGGGTCAGGGTAGGCCCTTGTGGGAGTTTCTGCCCAGCCAAGCCCAGGTCCAGGGGGACTTGGAAGGGCCTGAGGGAAGGTGTGTCAGAGCCCCGGGGGCCCCCCCCCCAGCACAGGAACAATGCAGCCCTCTGGACAAGCTGGAGCTCGCTGTGCGCAAACAAATGGAACCATCGAAGCCATCTCCCCAGGGAAACCTCGGCTGTTTTGGAAAATGTTTGCACTGATAACTAGGCGTTGGCTGGGGCCAGACCTGAACCTTATCAGGTTAAGGCTAATGTGAGCCCCAAGGGCACCTCTCTGACTACCGGGCCTGCCTCACCTTTTGCTCAGGTGGCACGTGACATGGCAGAAGATCAGGGTCCTGGGGCCCCTGTTAACATTTCTGACTTAAGCGCAGTGTTTATTGGATAGATCTTATTAGGGACTCGCAGTAGATCAAAAGGATGCTTAAAATACCAACCTTCCAGTGAGGGGGCTGGAATCAAAGGTATTAGCACAAACCTAGTTTATCACTTCACCCGCATTCATTCGTTAAGCATGTTTGGCTGCTGCAGCCCCCCTGAGGGCGAGAGCCATGGCTTAAACTCGCAGGCCTGAGGTTGAGGGAAGTGTTAAGCCCGGCATAATCACTGGCACTGCGCTCTCTTCCCCAAAGGTCAGTTCCTCGTCGCTAAGCTGCTGTGACATTCAGCATTTCCCTCTGCTGGCTGCTCCCTGCGGCCTCCTGTGATCGCGCTCTGTGTGACGCTGCAGCCGCTCACTGTCCTCAGTCTGTCCCCTGGTGGTCTGCTCACACTCAGACCAGGAGGATAAATGAGCTTTTGTTTTATGTTTGGGGATAAGAGGAAGGAAAAGAAAGGGTTATTTGCAGATTTTTCCAAAGGGAACTCTTCGTTTGTTTTAAAGTGGGTTTAGCCCTTTGCTTCCTGACTCCTCGATCGATCGCTCTGTCCCCAGCCTGTGCTGCGGGCAGGCACTGGGGCCCGCGGCGCAGGAGCGGGCACTGGGCTCTCCAGCAGGAGTAGTCCAGCCTCTGAGCAGAGACGGCAAGGGGCATTCGTGCCTGTAGAGCCGGGCTGGCTTCCCTTTTGCTGTGAGTGCTCGTCAGGTCCCGAGGGTCTGCTCGCTGGCAGAGATAAACCAGGACCAAGGAGTTTGCTTCTTATACCTGGCTGGGAACTTACCTTTGTTCTACCTGAGGACCTTCCTTCCGGAAGTTCCTCCACCCCCGAATGGTTATGGAATGGCTCTGTGTGATTTGTGTTCTTATCCTTCAAGATCGTGCATTTGTGTTTGGAGAGTCGTCTAGAGGTAACTGGAGGTGGCCTGCAGCTGAGGGACGTGGGCCTGGAGGAAGGGCCACCTGCCAGTCAGCTCGCAGAAGAGGGCCTTGCCATGCCGCCAGCCACAAGGCGCGCGCTGGGTGTGGGCTGCCCTCCCGGTGGGGCAAGCCCTGTAAAGTAGGGACAGGCTACTTCAGTAAACAAAGCTTACATGCTGTTGATTTTTAAAGCTTCAAAGTTAGGTCACATTGGATGAATTTATTAATAGGTAGAAGATCAGCAGGAGCCCTTAAAACATTAGGGACATGGGGCAGTGTAACCCTCCAGACCCAGGGAAAAATCACTGCTTTGCAGGGCTAAGAAGAGCTGCCATGAGGGCCCCTTTCACACTGGGGGTCAGTCCATGGGAGGTGATAGAGCTGGGCCTGAGCACAGCCTTTTCCGCTCCTGTTGGAGCTTTAAAATGATGCCCTCCGAGGGCGCCGTGTGAGATTTTAATCAGCAACTGCCCTGGTGGAGTCTGTCCGGAGCCCTGGACTGCAGAGGAGTCGGGGAGACCTGTGTCCTTCACTGATTCCTGGCGTTCCTGGCCGGGGCCCAAGGCACTCTGAGTGCCTCGTGGTTACAGCCAGAGTCTGGGCAAGGGAAGGGACCAGGGGGTGGTTGGCTCCCGATCAGAGGGGCTGCTCCCCTCTCCTCCCTGCCTCCATCCTGTCCTAGATCTGTTCCTGGTCAGGCTGGCCCCCTCCCAGCCCTGCTCTGGACCTCTGCCCCCAAGTCCAGGCCTCTAAGGTGCCCTCCTCCCCTTACTTTGCTTCCGAATCCTTCCCATTCTCAGAGGCTCCTCTCGGCTCCACTTGGCCTTGAAGTCCATGCATATTCCTCAGAGCTGAACCACTCAATCGAGTACTTGGTTCTCTTCTTCTGTTTTGTTTCCTAATTGTCTCGGATGTCTTTGAGCTTCCCCTGAGTTTGGAAGCACCTCTGGGGCAGAAGCTGTGACCTGTCTTCTGCCTCCCCCTCCTCCTGTAGAGAGCCCACAGCCGGGCACCCGGCACCCAAGCAGGCAGACCATGAAGGCGGGGAACCCATGGGGTAGACCATGAAGACGGGGAGCCCATGGGGCTGTTGGTGTCCTACAGCCTTACCCTGTTTTGTTGTCGTTTTGGTTTGATTTATGTTTTAGTTTTTATAACTCTCCTACTTCAAAGGTGGCCAGGAACCTACCTTTGTTCCACCTGAGGACCTTCCTTCCGGAGGGAAAGCTAGGTGATACCTCCAGGTCAGGTGACTGAGGAGTGGCAGAGCAGGGAGCAGAGCCCACGCCAGCAGATGGGCTGGATAACCCTGGGGTGCTTGAACCCACGGGCTCAGTCATAGTGAGACAGCAGGCCCGCCAGTGCCCCTCTGTGCCGGGCACTGCTCTCAGCACAGTGCCAGCATTTCCTCACTGACTCCCCTCAGCAGCCCTCGGAGTGAGGGGACACCATTATTCCCTCTTTACTGGTAAGGAAACGGAGGCGTGGAGGACATAGTAAGCAACTGGACACAACAGCAGCGAGGTGGGAAAGTAGGAATGACAGGGCAAATGTGGATTGGGCCCTTTATGAAGTACCAGCCCCCTGCTAGGCCTTTATGTACATTATTTCCACATAAGAACCCCCAGGCATATAGATATGCCATTCCCATTTTATAGATATGAAACTGAGCTCGGAAAAATTACATGACTTGTCCAGGATCACATGGCTGGAAGAAGGGAAGTTGGGATTTGAACTTGGGCCATCAAACGTGGACCCTGCTTTTCACCCCCACTGTGTCAGACCTGGGGCAGCCTGGGATGGGGTCCACTTCCTGCAGAACCCCTTGCAGTGGGCAGGCTTGGCTTCCTGGCTGAGGAGTTAGACTTTCCAGAGGCATGGTTGCCTGACTCAGAGAATAGCCTGCTTTCTCACTCAATTATGTGTTTTCTATAAAAATAGAACGCTTCATTAAAACAGCACAGTGCAGCCATCAGCTGGAATTGCAAATTACTGTCCTTTAAAGAGATAATGCCTCCTTTTGTGCATTTGCCACACCTGCTGCCACCCTCCCCCCAGCGTGGAGGGCTCCCAGATGGCCAGGAGCCAGAGGGCCCGAGCAGAGCTGCCCAGGGCCTGGGGGGGGGGGGGGGGTGGCGGGCGGGGAATGCGTGGATGGGGCCATGGAGAGGGGAGAGCTCTGCAGGACGCCCTGCAGCTTCACCTCCGTGGAGTTGTCTGCTCCTGGGAACGCCCGCAGCTCTCCAGTGCATCCTTGTGACCCAGCCTCCATCTCTGGGATCCAGCAAAGATCCATTGAGGGACATTAGGTCAGGTGTGGGGGGTACAGAGAGAAGAAAGATGTGGTCCCCGCCAGATGACAGCTGCCCTTTCCTGAGTCCTGACTGCGCAGCAGGATGGCCTTTCGCAGGCTCTGTCACCGTAGGCCTCCCGCAGCCCTCCTGGGTGGTGCCATGCTGGTCCCTGCCTCACCCAGGGTAGAACGCAGCGAGGCGAAGGCGCTTGCTAGGAAGCGGCAGGGCCTGCAAGTGTACCTGCCTCGTCTGATGCCAAAGGCCATGTTTCTGCACAATGTCCTCCTGTCTGACCACAGTGAGCCAGGGGCCAGAGGTGGCTCCCTCCGGTGCACAGCAGTT
The DNA here is from genome assembly GCA_004026765.1 of Micronycteris hirsuta. Taxonomy (NCBI): domain Eukaryota; kingdom Metazoa; phylum Chordata; class Mammalia; order Chiroptera; family Phyllostomidae; genus Micronycteris; species Micronycteris hirsuta. The sequence continues at coordinate 30,089 of PVJI01009467.1, read as the reverse complement.
ACTGTGTTCAAGTGTTTATTCTCCGTGCTTTTATAGCGAGCTGCTTTCCGGAACATGAAAGTAGAAATGTGGACCCATTGTACTTGCCACCCACACAGCCCCAGTCCTTCCCTGCAGCCAGCTCTGTTCTGCCAGAACCCCCTGCCACCAAGAGGTGGGGAAGGGGACATAGAATGAATGACTGGAGGCTTCTGGAAATGAGGGAATGGATGAGATGACCTCTGACCCCAAAACTGTGCTTGCTTAGCCAGAGCCATTGTCACAAAAATATCCCCTATTCACAAAATAATTCTTTAAAAAAAAGTAGAAAAGGTTTTGGAAGGAGGCTCACCCTAAGATCCTCTCCAGAAATATCTGTCTTTGCCTCAGATGGGAAGGGCTGCAAACCTCAGTCCCTCTGACAGATCATGAGCAGGCTGAGGCTGGTGCTGCTGCAGGAGTGTGGGCCGGGCAGGGGGGCAGGGCAGCGAGGAAGAGGAGGTGGGTGCCAGGCCTGCCCGAGCATTCCCCCGGGAACCTCCATCGTCAGCCCTGGCCGGAGCGATAGGGAAGGTTGGCCAGACTGGTACCCCGTGGGGACACCCAGACTGACCTCACTGGTCTCTGTCTTCCCCACGGGAGGGGGCCAGCCAGACACAGCCAGGGGAACTGCAGGGCTGAGATGCCTCCCTGTGCAGCAGGGGCACCCTCCTGCCCACCCACAGGGCTGGATTGTGAGGGTGATTTTGGAGGGGATGGGTCCTCGCCTTGACCAGAGTGCCACAGTATATGAGGTGGCCGAGGTGCCCCCCTGGCTGTCAAGGCTTTAGTGGCATTCTCAGGGAGGACATGAGCTCTCAGAAAGTGGGCTTGTGGCTGCACTGGGCCTCCAGACCAGGACCGGGGCACATAGGCTGTGACCATTCAGTCGGGCTGGGGAGCGCGCCGGGACCCAGGACTCCCCTCCCTGCAGGCCCAGCAGCCTCAGCCCGGGGAGGGACAGAGCGCCTGCTGTGTTTACACTGACCCTCGCTCTTTCCCCTTCCCCAGAGAGAACACTCACTTTCACATCTGCCTTCAGAGGCAATGGCGTGGCGAGGGCATGTGGCCTTAAAAGACCTCGGTGTTTATTCCACATGGGCTTGTGCAGCTTAAAAAACAGGGAAGCGCTAGCAAGAGGGGGTCACAGCCGAGGTTGCCGTGGCTCTGTCCATCCCTCCGTCTTCTCCCTTTCTCTTGCCAGTTTTGGGCCCCGGAAGCCACGAGGAGGACTGCCTGCCTCTCCGAGCAGGCTGTGGAGCTCGGGGCTTTCTGAGAGCTTTCGGAGGCACCTGGCCTGGACACTGCTCTTCCAAGGCTGCCAGGTCTGCAGTTTCAAAGCAGGAGTCCCTTCCCTGAGCCTTGGACAGGCCTGTGCATGAGGACGAAATGCAGCTCAGCTGCTGCTTAAAGTTCATCTGTGGGATCCCTGGGTAGACGGGGCAGGGAACCTTGCTTCTATCTCACAGATCTGGAACCTGTGACATGCCCAGCTGGGCAGCCACAGAGCTGCGACTTTGGCTTGGATTTCTCACTTCTGGGCCAGTGTCTGTCCTCTCTGAGTTCAGGTCACAGTGCGGGGGCTAAGGACAGACACGTGACCATTGCTGTCCCAGAATGGCTTTGGTCAGTGTGCGAGTGGGCTGCTAGATTCCAGTGTCGCAGGCCTTCCTGTCTCAGACTCTTCCCAGTTGTTCTGTCGGCTCTGCCTGGGTGACCGTCCTCCGGGATGCAGACCCCAAGTCACAAGGAGCCCGGCGTCTTCCCGTCACTCCCAGAGCTCCCTGTTCCTCCCCGGGCCCTGTACAGCTTTGCTCCTGGACAACCTAAAATGGAATCGGCCAGTGCGTTTGCTTGTTGGCTGCGTGAGTCCAGCTCACAGCAGTTACGAAGCAGCGAGTGATCAGATTCCTCTCCGACCTTCCTAGCCAGGACCCAGCAGCGGGAAGTGGTGTCAGAAATCTGCTCTGATTTAACACGGATTGTGAGGCCCAGGCCGTGGCCTGGTAGCTGTGGCCACATGCATTCTCACAGTCGGAAGCGAACGTTGTGTGCTCGGCTCTGGGCCAGGCCCTGGAGGCAGCGCCCTGGCTTCCAGGTGGGGGACCCACTGCAAGGCGCAGACCAAAATGAATGGTGGTTTTAACACCTGTAGGTAAGACTGGCCACATACTGTTTCCACAGTGTCTAAGTTTAACAATGCTTGATATGAGTTAATCTTCATTATTAAACTCATAAGTCTCTGTAGCGAAACGCAGTGTGTGTGTGTGTGTGTGTGTGTGTGCACGCGTGCGTGTGCGCGCACGCTCGGGCATATACGTAGCGGTTGAGTGCTAACAGCGCACGATCCAGAACACTCAGAGAAGGGCAGAGGTGGCCATACTCGGAGGAGGAGGACTTGGAGCCACTGGATTAAAATAGTAGGCTTTAAAAAATTCTCAGAATCCTTCCTTCCAATGGCAGTTAGGTTCATTCAAGTGTATAAAACACGTGGGCCACGGCTGGCCTGGTTGGAGGAGCTGGGCGGCCAGGCTTGCCCCTCGCATTTCCCGCCCCCCACTGCCAGCCGCCAGGGCAGCCCACCAGAGCTCCACCGGCCATCTCAGGCTGCTGGAAGAACCGAGCCACTGTCCTGGTGGAGGACATGGAGAGGCAGCCCTGTGCTCTGACAGGCTGGGGCGTTGATGGTCTCAGTTAGAAGAGCGACAGAGTTGCTCCTTCGAAGGGAGCGGAGTTATTTGCTGACCCCATTGCGAGAGGAGAGAGACTTCCGCGGTGAGTTAGAAGCACGCCAGCAAGTGTGCAGAAGACCACATCCTGGTGTCGTGAAGTCAGTCCTGGAGGGCTGTGTGTGCAGCCCCATGGGCACGCACAGTGGAGGGTAACACTGGCTGGGCCTGGGCGGACATTGGGGGGAAGGGCGAGTCCCAGCAGGGCGACATCGTGAAGCAGAGCGTGGGTGAGCCCCGGAGTCTGTGGTTCATGGAGCTGCTGATGCCCATCTGAGCACTGCACACGTCCCCAGGGTCACCTGGACGGGTGACGGGAGTGGAGAGTGGCACAACAGACATTGGATTACTGTCATGAACAGTTGGGACAGGGCTTTCTAATGAGGAAGGTCTCACTGGCCGTGCTGAACTGTGACACCAGGGAAATCGCAGGAACTAATCTGGAGCCTCCCAGGACCTGAGAGTGGAGGATCTGACCAGAGGGCGACTATTGGAGCACTCACCCCAGCCCAGAAAGGACAAGGTTGGGCTGAGAAATTCCGCTCTGGGCCACTCCTGCTGATGGAACATCAACAGCGTAGCTGCGAGGATAGCAGCTGTGCGGGTAGAAGTCACTGGAAGGCCAGCTCACTGCTGTCCCGGGCACATGGTCGGGCAGGTCTGCCATACCCCATCCCTCGGGGATGCAGGGAGTAGGACTGGCAGAGAGAAGGTTGCTGAAGAGGGGGCGAGTCTGGGGAATGCTGCAGGGCTGGTCTGTCCAGAAACCATCCTAGAACCAGCCTGGACCAGTGGCCCCGCTCAGGGGACTCTGCTGCCCGAGGGGAGGGCAGCCTTGGAATGGACTTGAGCCTGGATGTTTCCTGCTCCCCCAGGCAGGGACGTTCACCCCTCACCCACACCTGCCGCTTGGGCCACTGGTCCCCCACCCCACCGCCACGCTTCTCCTCTTCTCCCCAACTCACAGCTATGTCCCACCTCACCCTCCTCTCATCAAGTACCAGCAAGACCCTCCTCCGTTTTTTCCTGGCACTGAGTCTGATCCAAAGCACTCAGTTTTCTGGGCAAGTTGTCATTTGTAGCAGTAATTGTTAGCTTGAAGGCAGAAATTGTCTTGCCCTTCATATTCCCTAAAGCAGAGGTTCCTAGTGCTTCTGGAGTGTTGGCCCCTTCGAGAACCTGGGAAAGGGGAGTAGGGATAGCAGGACCGGTTCTCCCCAGTAGCTGCCCACTGGGGTGCTGTGGGACCACAGTTTCTGCCCTGGGGACCTCGTAGGTCAGCATGGCATCCTGAGAGTCTAGGAAGGCTTCCTGAGGGAGGTGAGGTTTAAAGTCCATCATGAGAGAGGGATGGAAATGGAGAGAAGAGGCCATACGGGGTGGGCGGTGGTGCCCTGTGACGGGTACGAAAGGCACGTGGCACGTTTGGGGGAAAGTGAGGAAGAAAAATAATACTTGCCCAGACCCCAAACCCCTCTCCGAAGAGAGGACTGGGGCAAATTCCACCCTCTGCATTCTCTACCAACACATCACTAAGAAAAACAAGGTGTGAGGCAGGGAGAGAAATGGGGGGCAGGGTGAAATAGGGACAACTGTAAATGCACAACAATAAAAGATATTTTTAAAGAAAGAAAAACAAGGAAACAAGGTGTGAGAAGAAAGGAGCAGAATGAGGCCGTCAAAGTCCTTCATGAGCCTGGAGGCCCAGGTCTCGGTACAAGACAAGAGCCCAGGGCCCAGAGTGGGGGAGAAGGTCCTAGGGGAAAGCTCCCAGATGGGTGGACGCCAGGACTCCCTGTCCGGGGCCTGCCCCTGCCGCACCCTTTGATCACAGGGATGCTCCCTGTCTACATGCAGGAAGGACTCGGCTTCCATGAGGGCCTATGTGCCAGCCTCAGCTGGGCTGGCAGAACCGCTCAGCAGCAATCAAGTTCAGGGTATGACAGTTGCATGAATTTGCCCAGCAGCATGCTGGGAATAGAAGGGCCTCCCTGCTCACCACCCAGGGAAAAGCAGGAGGCCCCGTCCTGTTTGGGCTTCCGAGGCTCAGCCAGCCTGCCCAGGCTGCTGGTGTGCATGCGTGGTGCTGGCGGTACCTGTGGTGGAGTGCAGTATCTCCATACCCACTGGTACACGGCCACCGCTTTACACCTGGTAAGGGTCCCCATATCTCCCCAACAACTTGAAGTCTAAGCCCTGGTACAGCAGGGTGTCCAGACCCCACCCGACCGAGTCCTGGCGGGCCAGTCTTCCAAAGGTCTCTGCTGTGTCCTGGGCAGAGGGGTAGCCACATGCCGCTCCTGGAAAACCAGCACTTTCCCTCTCTTCCCAGCCCCTCTGAGGGACACACCCCCGCACCATTCTTACATCACAGGTCTTCCGGTTTTCAGGGTAAGATCTGAGTCTGCTTTCTCCCTTTGCATGGTAACTGCGTTCCTAAGTGGTGACTGAATAGGATTTCATGTAGCTTTAACCCGATTGGATATATAAGGGGACCAGGCTATTTTAGGAAACTCAGTGAAGAATCCTTTGATAAAGTCAAACATGAGTGTCCTCGTGTATCCAGGGTCAGGAAACAAAGTTTGTAATTTAATCGAGGTGATGCTGATGGAGCAGCAGTTGTGTGCCGGCCAAGGTGGAGAGCAGAGCTCTGCCCTTCGGTGACTTTTTACCAGTTCCTTGCTTAGCATCTCTCCTTGACTCGAAGATGCTTTCTGGGTCTGTCCCTTATCCAAGGCCCCACGGGGGCGTGCTGACTGCCCCTCTCTCTCCCGCAGCCTGCTGTTCACCAAGGTGAAGCTGGAGCAGGTACTGAAAGGCCCAGAGGAAGCCCTCGTGACCTGCAGGCAAATGCTGCGGCTGTGGCAGGCCCTGTACAGCTTCTCCCAGCTGGGGTGAGTGGCTGTCATCATTGTCCCTTGGGTTGGCCAGAGTTGACAGGGCGTGGTTGCCAGGGCAACCGCCCACTGCAGAGTGGCCACATGCCTGGTGGTTGGGGGGGCGATGAGAATGCTTGAATGCGAAGGGGGAACTTACTGCTCCTGAGGCCTTTTACATCCTGGTGTAAGTTTAACCATGGAGCAGTCCTCCAAGAAGCACATGAAGAACCCATTTAGGGGACCTACATTCGGGGGGGGCAAGAGGGAAGAGAAATCGTTGTTGAGCATCTGAGCCAGGTCCTGGGCTTGCTGCTCTATCTTCCACATTAGCTGCTCATATCTTAGACATTGTCAGATTTTATTCTCACCGCAGCAAGGAAACTGAGTCTCGGGGAACTTACATAATTTGCCAGAGCCACTTGCCTGGTAAGTGGTAGTGCTGGGGCTTGACCCTGGGTCTCCTGAGTCCCAGCCTTGGAGCCTGACACTTCTTTTCCATTTGAAAGCCAAAAGAACAGGAGGAAGCAGAATTCTGGAAAGACCCCTTCTTTCTTCCCCACGCGCCCTGTCTCCTGCTACAGTCCCCAGCCTGGGCTCTGGGGTTTTCCTGGGCCAGAGCAGGGCCCTCTTGTCCAGGCTGAATCTGCAGAAAGTCTTTGTTCAAACCCACCGGGATGCTAAGGTTCAGCCCGTGAGGCCCAGGTGGGAAAGGGCATCGTGCAGGGTGGGGCCCTGCCTCTTCCTGGGTTCTGGACCCCACCTCCTCCCCCTTCTCTGGGACTGCTGGCCATCACCTCCCCAGGGGAACCTGTGCTAGTGGCTGCACTTGCATTTTCACGGGGACTCTGGGAGCCCAGAAGGCAGCCGCAGCCCCCAGAGGCGGGTCTCTGATGGTGAAATTTACAGGGGAGGTCCCAGGGTAATCCCATGGAGTGAAACCCTTGGGCAGGGTAGGATCAGCTTTCTCCTCGCAGGCCTCTGAGCCTGGAAAATTCCAGGGCAGAGCAGGACCAGTGGGTGGAAGCTGCCAGAAGAAGGCTGTGGGGTGAGGGACTTTTCAGAAAGGGAAAGGGGGGCCACCTAACTGATGTGAGGGTGAGGACCAGACTCTGGTGTTCAGATGCATCTCGTTCTGCAGCGAGTGGCTGTGGCCACTTGGGCAGGTGCACAGACTGGTCCCCTAAAGCTATCAGGGACCGCCTCTGAGCTGGGTGGCAGGCTGCCTGCTTCTTCAGGCCTTCTCAGCTCTGCAACCTTGTCTCCTGGCAGACGGGGCCCAGCTGTGCTGCCCCCTGGGCTGAAGAATCATGCATCTGTGGGGATGATGAGGTTTGCCTTGGGGTCTTTTTAAGCCACCACTCACACTCTTCTGTGATCTCAGGGCCTGGCACTCCTTGGAGGAACCTTCAGGGTGGGGCGGGGCTCAGCCAGGCCAGCTACCTGTAGACAAATGGGTGGGCCCAGAGGCCTGGATCCAGTACCCTGCAGGCTTTCCCTAGAATAGGAAACATCCTTTCTCAACCTGGAGCCACAGAGTAGAAACTAGGTCTTGTAAAGTTGAGTTTGGGTCAGCTAAGGATCCACGGGAATCCGCAGCCTGAGGGTCTGGCTTGCCCTGCCCCACCTCCTGCTGTGCTCCAGCTGGTCCACACTGCCCCCCCACTACCCCCCCCTCCCCGACACTGGGCCCTGCTCAGATGCCCCTCCTCTTGGCGCCTCCAGTCACCCTGCCTCCTGTGTCTGCTCAGCCCCCTCCATCTGGGTCTTGCTGATTGCTCAATTTCGACTGTCTCTTCTCCCCATCTGGCTGTCAGATTCTTTAGGGCAGAAGCAGTGCTGTATATTGGCCTGGAACCAAGGGGCAGAAGGTCCCTGAGATGGGCTGTTTCTGGAGCCCTGGGTGGTGGGGGCGGGGGGGACTTCAGGGGCTGGGAGGGCGGGCGGGACGAGAAGCTGTACTTGTGGATCTGCTCCAAGCCCGCACGTGCTGGGCGCCTGCCCGCATTATCTCACGTGCTTCTCACAACAGCCTCGTGAGAACAACATTCGCACGCTCACGTCAAGGTCTGAGAACTCACCCTGAAAGATGGCTTTGTGGAGGGTCACAGAGCTAAGAAGGGTGGCACCGTGGCGTTAACCCAGCACCCGGCACCACACTCAGGTGCTCCTGGGAAAGGGAAGAGTGGGCGAGGACAGGAACCAGCCCTGACACGGCGAGCTTCTGTGGGTGGTTTCCTCTCATGCCCGCAAAGAGGGCTGTGCACCCACAGGCCCACGTTCGGGCCACTGCGAGCCTGGGTTAGGGTGGCAAGGGCTCCCCAGGCTCCGCATTCTTCATCAGACTGTCATCTTGGTACCCCGCTGAAGGGGAGCCGCATCTGGCCCCAGGCTGTGCCTGCCACCTCTCCCACCCTCGCTCCTCCTCTGAGCTTCCCCAGTCAGCAGGTTCAAGGGCCACAGGCATCCCTGGCAGTGGGCAGGGACAGCTGAAGGGCACAACAAGCTGAGCTGCCTTTCCGAGCTGGTGACTTCCTCAGCCTCTCACTCTGTGAAAAGAGGAACCTCCTAGCAGTGTGGGAGCTGCAGGGACCCGGGGAATCGGGGCACGGGAGGAGACTGGGGTCACCGTGCTTGTTTATCTGCCGTGCCAGGGGCCCCCTTTGGCTCCTCTGAGGCCACAGTACCCTGGCAGCCCAGGTGGTGTGCCTGAGGCAGAGAGTAACATCTGGCCTTCCTTCCTCAGGAAGGGGGACAGCTGGGGACACTTCTGGTGGCCTTCGAGCCCAGGCTCTCCTTGGAAGCCAGTCCTCAGCAGTGCTCTGTGCCTGTGAGGGCAACAAAAGGCAGAAACACCCCAGCGGCCTGGGGCAGCTCCTGGCCAGCAAGGGAGCATGTCTGATCCTCGGCATCTGTGGTGCGGGGAGCCGTGCCGCCTGACAGAGAGTGGGAAGGGAGGCCGGGCCCCATGAGTGGCAGGAAAGCCACAGGAGGCTTTCTAGACAGATATGGGGCACTTGGGATGGGTTCTTTAGGGTGAGGGTTTGGACTGGACCGAGAAGAACAGGGAGAACATTCTTGGTGGCTGCGGCATTGGCAAGCCTGTGGCTTTGGGAATGAAATGTGGTGTCATTGGGGAATAGTGAGACTGATGGCCGCGCAGGCTCCAAGCAGGCAGTGTGTGCATGCGTGTGTAAGTGACGGTGAGTACCATGGTCAGCTGAGCCCCTGGGGTGAGCCAGACCCTAGCATCCCAAGCCTGAGCCCTGGTCTGTCCTGCCACACTGGCTGTCTCCATCCTTCCTCCTGGGCCCGGCTTTGGCTCTGTTCTGGGGCCTGAACTCTCAGCCCCGGAGTCTGCCTGGAGGAGGCTCCCTCGCTCTCCTATCAGCCTCCGCATCACTGGGTCCTCGCCCTCTCTTGCTTTCCAGAGGCCTGGAGAAGGATGGCAGCCTCGGCGAGGGCCTCACGCTGAAGAAGCAGAGTGGCATGCACCTGACTCTGCCCGATGCCCACGATGGAGATTCAGGTAAGAATGTGCCCTGTGGGCAGCTGTCCACCGGGGCCCACAGCTCACTCTCCCGGCCTGAGCACAAACGGGGAGTGACATCTTCCCACTGCTCCTTGTCGGCCGCTGCCCAAGGGCCTCGTGCTAAGGAGCTGCTCTGCAGCATCTTTCAGGGCCCATGTGGCTCTGGGACGAGATGGCTGCTGGCTGGAGTAGGCAAGGGAGCGACCCCACCTCCTGGGTGGAGGTGAAGAGAGAGGGGATACTGAAGTCGAATGTCAGCATAGAGCACAGAAACCATTTCCTCTGAGGCTACACCTTCAGATCAAGGTCGGCCATTACATCCCTTGTAGATGGAGTCAAGTAGGAAGGAATGAGCCGAGCTTAAATGTACAACTCCAAGCCCAAAGCTGACCTTTAACTGAGGACCTGATTAAAGCAGAATATGTTCCTCAAAGACACAAGAAGAATTAGTCACAGGAACGAAAGTGTGAGGGAGGCGTATTTAGTGGCCTTGCTCATTTTTCCCACTTCTGTGGACATGAACCAAGTGGCACCTTCATCGTGAAACCACAGCATTGATTTCCAGCACCAAGACCGGCGCCTGGCTTGAAAGGTGCGTCTGAGGGGTGCAGGTGGCCTGTGGGGCTGCCGACGCCACAGAGGGCCTGGCGAAGGGGGCACAGCACCCTCGCAATGAGGGGGGGAACCAGGAACAAATGTTAGGGTTCCATGTGCATTCGTCTCATCAACAAAATCATCCATGGTTTGCCCTGAGGTCTCCTGAGTTTACTGGAGCCTGTGTTGCCTCTGAGAGAGAAAATGAGCATGCTTGCACTTCACCTGCATGTGAATTGTGAATGTCCGCGGTTCATGTGTCACGCACAGGGACCCACGTCACCCAGAACTGCCGCAGGGGGAGGTTCCCCAGGGGGCACAGGGTCTGACCTGAGCTGCTGCCAAGGATCCTTCACAGCATAACCTCAAACGGGACCTTGTTGTGTAAGAAGCAATTATACACATTTGTGAAAACAGAAAGCAAAAACAGCAAAAGGAAGAAAAGAAAAACCACCCGTAATTTCACCACCTAGCCCTTAACGCGTGGCCTTCAGGCTTTTCTGTGCCCATCTTTTCTTTCCTGTAAGAACGTTGTCATACTTTCTTTCAGCCCGCGTTTTCCACCTAACTGTAGAATCTGCACATCTTTCCGCATCGATGTCCATATGTGTGTGCGCTGCTATGTGAATGGCTGCAGAGTCTTGTAGGATTATACCCTCACTTGTTTTCAATCAGTCCCTGTTGTTGGACATTCAAGTCATTTCGGTCAACGTCAAAGTAACAGGCAGAAGAACCAGCATCTTTGCTGACGTTTATCATTGCGTTCCTTGGTGACAGACTCCTAGAAGTGGGCTCACCGCCTGATGCGCCCTTGAAGCTTCTCCCCCAGCCAAGGGTGAGGGGACCAGGCGGGCCTTCCCGGTGGCTCTGCAAGCTGTTTGGCGGCCACCCACCCTGATCCGGTGTGCCCTGTCTCTCCCCATGGGCCGTGCAACCCCTGCTCGTCAGGCCCATCGTGTGCGGCACGCGGCTTCCGCTGCTCAGCCCCTCCGCTCTCGCTCCGCAGGCTCGCGGCGGGCATCGTCCATCGCAGCCTCCCGGCTGGAAGAGGCCATGTCGGAGCTGACCATGCCCAGCTCTGTTTTGAAGCAGGGCCCCATGCAGCTGTGGACCACGCTGGAACAGATCTGGCTCCAGGCTGGTGAGTGTCCCTGGCCCCAGCGACACCCACTCACTTCCCAACAGGCCCCAGGCTCTCAGAGCTGTGTCCTGGCCCAGAGAAGAGGGTAGGGGGTGGTGGGGGTCCCTGACAAGGCTCACGTGAGCTTCACTCATCACAGAAAAGCCTGGCAATCAGGAACCTGGAGCTCTAGTTCCAGCTGCTGCTTCTTTGCTTGGCTCAAGAAAAGTCACTTAATCTGCCTGGTGACAGTTTTTCACTCGGCCAAATGGGGACAGTGCCTATCTGTGTACCCAGGAGAGACCCACTGGCAGCAAAGGCAAACGTGAGAGGATGTGAGGAAAGGCCACGCAGACGAATAGTCTTGGTCTCAACAACTTCACCTTGCACACCTTCTCCCGAGTAAAACTAGTGAGGGCCCAGCCCCCAGAGCTCGCGGAACAGCTGGAGAAGAGCTGGGGAATGGCGGCCCCCAGGAAAGGGAGGTCTGGTGGTATAGTCCACTGAAGGCAGAGGGCTGGTAACACTAGGGTGGCCATTTAGGACACAATCCCTCCTGATGGCTAATCGGCATTATTGCCACTGTGGAGTTGGAGGGTTAGTTAGTGTTGGGGACAAAGATGGCTTCAGAGTTGCAAAGAGCTGAGTTCTAATGCCAGCTCTGTCTTGCCTGTCCTAGTCTGAAATGAGCCGAGGTGGGCAAAGCACTTAGCACGGTGCAGGGCACATAGTAGGTGCTCAGCGAATGGTGTTTGACTTCTGTCCCATCCATGGTGGCTGTGGGGGACACAGAGGCAGCATGGCACCGCCAGCAGTGACTGCCCTTGATGCCGGACTAAGGAATGCCAAGGAGTGACTCACAGGGGCGATTCAACATTTAATCAGATGATGGTGGGAGAGGTGGATTAAGGTGAAAAGAGAGAGTCGAGGCCGGAGATGCGCCTGAGATAAAATGACAGCAGCCGCAGAACAGAGCAGGAGGTGATAGGGTAAGTGGAATCCTAAAAATGCCCCAGGCCAGCAGGCCTCCTTGCCTGAGACCTGCCCAAGCGGAGCTCCTCCGCTGTTTTCCCGTCACCTTCCTATCTGCCCGCTCTCTGCCGAGGAGCTGGAGCCGACAGCTCCCGAAGGAAGATGGAGAAGAAACCCAAAGTAGACAATCAGTTCCTGGGACATGTGGGGTTTGCAAGTTAAGAGTTAGAATGTGCTTAACTGAGAATCTAAGGCTTCCTGCTGCATGGAGCCCACATATGGACACATTAGTATGCAGGGCGCCCCCACTCTCCCCACCGCAGGTTCTGAATCTGGAGAAATAAAATTGGACCGGGATTCACGGAAAGGCTGGGCAGGGAAGCATGTTAATAATGCAAACGTTGCCCCAGTTTCTATATCGGGGCCCCTCAGGATGCCAGGGATGGGTCTGGGCTGTGCTCCACAGTTGGCTTCTTGTATTCGAAGCAGGAGAAAGGATGCTGAAAAATTCGGAGGACTAACAGACACGGTCTCCTCTTAGGCACATATTGCCATTTCCTTCTAGGGTATGGAGCCGTACCGGCTCTGGAGGGTGTGCGGGGCTTCCTCGACTTCAGGTAATGCGGTAGCACAGCGGCCCGTCCCAGAGTCATGTGTGGCCTGCCCAGGGCTCCAGGGCCTTTTGTTTTAGTGATGTGTCTCGTTTACAATGTCAGCAGATGAAAATGTCTTTGCATCTTATCAGCCTGCTCGCATTTCGCAGATCCGCTACTTTATGTTAGGGGTGCCACTGTGTTCTGCTAACTCCTAGGAAGGTTAAAATCATTCCTGAAGCCAGTGATTGGACGGGGGAATGTTGGCATAAACACACGCCCTTCAGTAATTTGTGCATTAGCCTTCCTCTTCCTAGGCATTGTCCTAGACGTTCGGCCCGCAGAGAGCTCTGGGAACAAAGCCCGAGCACTCTGAATGTGGTGCCAGGTGAGGGTCGGGCCGTGTGGCAGTAGGAGACAGGTTCGGGTGCCTGTGTCCAAAACAACAGTGGCTCTCCCAGGCGGTGGAGGCTTCATTCTCTCACCTGGGCCAGCAGCTCTGCTCTCCTGGTACCGAGACCTCGGTTCCTTCCATTTTGTTGGTTCTGCTCTCCCCTTGTCACTTTTTTTTTTTTTTTAAGATTTTACTTATTTATTTTTAGAGAGAGGGGAAAGGAGGGAGAAAGAGAGGGAAAGAAACATCAATGTGCAGGAGAAACATCGGTCGGTCACCTCCCACATGCCTGCAACCAGGGAGCCTGGCCCACAGCCCAGTGTGCCCTGACTGGGAATCGAACCAATGACGTTTTGGCTCACAGGCCAGCGCTCAATCCACTGAGCCACACCATCCAGGGCTTCCCTTGTTACTCTTATCCCAATGACCTGACATGGCTCTCTACCTTCACTTTCCAAGGCATACCTTGGAAGAGTGGGAGAAGGGGACACCCCCTCCCTTAAGGACAGATGCCAGAGTGTACACACATCGCTTCCCCTTGCCACCCATCGGTCAGAACTTAGCCACACAACCACACGCCTAGCTGCAAAGGACTGCGGGAAATGTCATTCTTCTGGGTGTCCATGTGCCCATTAAAAATCAGGGCATCTATCATTCTAGAAGGGGGAATAGCCTGGTGGGCAGCTGCCACAGCCAGAAAGGGAAATGAGAGCATGCCCCGGGTCTTCCATTCTGAGCAGGAGAATTCTGGAGCGATCTGCATCCCGTGAGCCCTCTCCTCTCCCCTGGCCTCCCTCATCTCCAGCGAGCATGCGCTGAGCACCTGTTGAGTGAAGGGCTGCCGGGACAGATCACCAAGGCAGTCACTTCTCCCTAAGTACCGCCCTTCCCCACACCAGACCCCGGCTGAAAGTACTGACGTCAGCACCCCCGCCCGCCCACCTAGCGATGCCACCAGCTGCAGCAGTTTTGCAAGAGGGGAAAAATATCCCCCTTTATCGTTTTGGAATGAGCTAACCCCCCTGGTTTAGTACAAGATAAACTGCATCCCTGTCTGTCCTGGCAGTAAGTTCCATCATTAACCCCTCTCTTAGGCTGGGAAACGCTGTGTGCTTCTTCTCCCAGCTTGCTGTCCTCGCGTTCCCTAGCCAAGCATCCTTCTCCTTCTGGTCTGACTTGAGAAGCTTCACTGAGGGTTTCCACTTGAGAGATGAATTTCAGAAATGTTGCCTCTTTGGCAGCAGGTATGTGTGAGAACGGGCGAGGCATGGCTCCACCGATGCTTCAGGGTCCTGAGTGTCTACAAGTGCTTCCAGGACAGCAAGATGGCCCACCTCCTTCTCTCACCATTGCTCACACCTCAGGAACTGAGTGTGCTAGAGAGAGGCAGATGGATGGAGGGAGAGGTCCCTTGCCTGGAATTCCAGGAGCTCACAGGTGGCCAAGGGCTTTCCCCGGGTTGGGGGAAGTTGGCCTGGGTCTTAGCTCCCAAATGGCAAGTTCACGCTGCCTGGGCACTGGTGCCTGGCTCTTAAGGCGCCCTGCGTGTGGACACCGCCCCAGTGGGCAGCTGCGCTGCCTGGAGAACTGCAACGGGGCAGTCAGGGCTGTGTCCAGAGGTCATATTTGTATAAAATTATAGTCGAGGAAGATGCTGTCTTGTCCTTGGCCCCGTGGTGCCTTGTTCCTCCTCGTTCCTTTCCTTACCTTCACTCTCTCCTCTTTTCCCAGCTCCCCACCACCCCCCATCTCCCTCTTGCCTTCTGTGCCTTCTTTCCAATTCCTCTCCTCCCTTGCTCAGGCATTTTCTCCTTCCCTCCCTTCTGCCTGTTTTCACTGCTGCGGGGAGCTGAGTTAGTGAGAGGAGGCTCCAGGGACAGGAAGTGAGGAGCCAGGCCCGAGCGGTCTTGACTCCCTTGCGGCAGAGGCAGATCGCGCCCTTCTCTGGGCCTAGGGGTGGAGGGTCTCAGACCAACCCCCAATTCCCTTAGATCTCAATTCTCCCAGCCTTCTTCTCCCTTCTGCCCCCCTCCACTCCCCCCACCCCATCTTCTCTTTCATTCCTCCCTAGTCCACCCCCAACCTTTATTCTTGGTGTCAGTATGTCCTGCGGGCCTGCTCCACAAGAGGGATGCTTATTTCCTATAGGGGGCAGTTTTGGTGACGCCCCTGGAACTCAGGACTGGCTCAGGTGGATTCTTTTTAGGGCTCAGTGTTCCTTCTCTCCTGCCTTGGTGGCTCTGCCCTTTTAGCTGGTGGAGGGCCTCCATTGCCCCGGGAAAGCCTCTGCAACACCTTAGGTGTGGCCCTGGGCACTCCCGCCCCCAGCTCCTCGGCTCAGGACTGGCGGAGGGCCAGGCCCTCCCCGCAAAGACGCTGTGCAAATAGCCCTTGAAGAGTGAGTCTGTCCCCCAGCCTTAGGGAGTGAGGCCTCAGCATTGGCCAGAATGGCAGGACGACAGGAACCAGCTCTGTGCAGGGTTAGAGGAGGTGCCTTAGAAAAAAATAATAAAAGGACGGTTGCAAAGCTCCAGGGAACAGATGTTTTCCATTTGGAGTCTGCCGAGAGAAAGCGAAGAGGGGGCGGGTGGAGAGCGATGGAGGGAGGAGGAAGAAGAGCCAAGACAGGCGAGACAGGAGGTCTAGAACGACTGGGAGGGGGTTGGAGAAGTGGGAAACCCGGAGTAGGGAGAGGGAGTAAGGAACTGAGAGCGGGTCGGAGAGGGCCCTCTGACACCAAGGGGACAGCGAGGCCCTGGTTGCCTGGGGTGATGACCACAACTATGAGAATCCGAGGAAAACCCGCTAATGCCGAGGGCTCAGCCAAGGGAAGCCGGGAAGGGCGTGGGCACCTTGGGGCCCTGGCAGCCGGGGCCTGGTGGTAGCAGAACAGGACAGTGGGCGGGCACTGTGCCATGCGGATGTCTATTTTGTAAAACAACTGCCCGGGGACACTGGGGCAGGAACAAGGGGGCACACTTCAGCCCCCAGACCTGTGAGCCTGACCACAGGTCAGAGGCCCTGCCCTGGAGGCTAGGCCTGCCAGGAGCTGTCTGCAAGGCCGCGCCAGCAACCTGCAGGAGACCTCACTTCTCCGACTCTGTTCTGTGTCATCTGGTTTCCTGCCTAACTGGTAATGAAGTCCACTGGAGCAAAGCAGCCCTACCTATTTTTCAGGGCATGTTTTCTGGTGTATGGCCAGCCCGACAAGGCCCAGGGCCCCAAAGAAGGCGGGAGATGGGGATCCTGTCATCGAAATCCCTTGATGTCAGGGCACTGTGAGGAATCCCCAAGGGAGGGATCAGGGGCAGCCTCCAGAGATGAAGCTCAGGAGACAGGGCAGCAAGTTGTAAACAGCTTAATGAGCCGTGCCAAGACCAGGTGGGCAGGTGGATCAGGCCTGGGGCGGGCCTGCTGGCGCAAGGTCTGGGGCAGTGGAGAGCTCGGCCTCTGAGCCAAGCTGCAGGCGAGGGAGGAAGCTACCGTGGGAGCTGATGTAGGAAGGCCTCCCCACCCCCAGCACTCACACTACACATTTCCTTCTATTTCTCCCCTCTTCTTTGCGGCCCTGGAGACTTCTGCCAAAGTGGAGCGCAGCCCACCAGGTTAGCCCAGTCTCCCATCTCTCTGCCAGTCCAAGTCCCCCGACGCCTTCAGGCCTTAACTCAAATACTGCCTCCTTCAGGCAGACTTCCCTGACCATACCAGCACAGCTGACCTGACCCCTTCTGAATGACCAGAGCACACAGAGTTGGCACTTGTCACTCCACTGCTCTGGGTCACTCCAATAGCTTGGTGGCTTCACTCTTTGTCCTGGTGGGAGGGCCAGGCATACCATCAGTGCTCAATAGTTGCACATTGGATACTTAGTTATGAAGGCAGCCTGCTCAGAGCGCCAGGCAGTGGCCCCGGAAGGGAATACAACTGCAGAGCAGGGGAGAGCCAAGAGAGCCAACGCGGAGAGAGCCAAACCCCTGACCCCTGGGCCGGCCCTCCCTGCAAGGCCCCAGGCTTAAAGCCTGCCTTCCTGGCCTCCCCTCCCTGTCTTTTCTGCCTTGGGAATCTCCAGCTCAGGCTGGCTCAGGGAACAAGGGCCGGCATCTCTTTCTGGTCTTATCATGGGAGCCTGGCTCCTCTGTGTTTAATTAATTCTCTGATTCTCCCAAACTCATCTCCACTAGTGAAAAAAAAGTACCCTTCTCAAAGAGCCCTCTGCAGTATTTTAGGATGTGGCAAGCTATCCGATTATGCAATGAGCCTTAGGCAGCGTTCAGGCTGAGTGCTCGCAGTGCTGCAGTCGAAGCCTTAGCTAGACCCCTTCCTGCTTCTTGCCAGAGCAGGAAAATGGGATGCCTGAGCCCGGGTTTCCCACCTCTTTCTGGGAGCTTCGTTTGGGATGTCTCTTATCCAGCCCACCCCAGGCCTAATCTGAACTCATGTAACCTCAGCTCTCAGCCTTTGTAAGGAGCAGCGCTTGGCAAAGTCACAAGCCAGGCTCGGCTTGCCCTTCTGTGCTCCCATCTGTGCGTGGACACCAGCCCTAGGTGGGGCAGCCGAGCCCTGGGCCGAGTGGCCCATGAGGCCAAGCTGCAACCCCAAAGAGCTGCGCTGCTAAAAGCACCCGCCGCGGGTGTGTGTGTGCAGGAGGGTTTGAAATGCATTGATGTGGGCTGCCCCGTTTTCCACCGACCTGGGGAAGAAGGCAAACCGGTTGTGGGGCGGACTGTACATGTGCCTTCTGTTCCCCTCGGTGCTGCAGAAAGTCCCTTGGAGAGAGGCCAGGAGCTGCGAGGGGCCCAGTCCTGCCCTGCCCCTTCCCACTGAGGGGTGGAGGTGAGGTTCCCCTCCCTCAGCCTGGGGCTTGTGAGAGCGCCCGCCTTCCTCCCGGACTTGCGAGGGTTAAATGAGAGAAGATGCTTCTCATGGTTGGGCCTTGGCCCACAGTCGGCTCTCAGTGGGTGCAGGCTGTTTGGGAACTGTTACTAACACTCCTTGGTGGGGCCCGGCTCTGCCCCTCCACAGGTGCTCCCCCTCTCTCCTCCTCCCCCACCCACCCCCAACCTTGGCAGGATCACCAGGCTCTCCCTCGGGCTCTGTGCACACTGCTAGCCTCCCTCCTCAGAGACTGAGAGCTGGAGGAGAGCCACCACATCTGCCTCCCTCCCCCTAGCCCAGGCACATAATAATAAACAAGTGACGTGAGAGGACACTGGAAAAAAGTCCCCATCACCTGAGCAAACGCTGAGCTCCAGGAGATACCACTTGGGCCCCCACCGCAGGCCTCTGAAGTTGGATGGCCCCATGCCATCTTACCTAAACTAACTTACTCTTTCCGTGGCCTCGGGCGACTTCCCTACCCTCTCTGTGCCTCAGTTTCCTCCTCCCTGAAGCACGGTAATAGAAGTGCTTGCTCTATAGGGCTTTGTGAGCAAGCATTGGCTGAGGGTCTGTGTGGAGCAGGTAGCACAGAGCGAGCGCTCAGAAGCCATCACCTGGTGTTAGCCCCGCACCCCAAAGCGAGACACCCTGTGCTGTGACTGGTGGGGGTGGTTTCCATCACCTGAGACTGGTTCCCAGGGCGGGGGCTGCTGCCTCCGACTTTGCCGCCACTCTCACCTCCCACTGTCCTTCTGGTTTCCCAGCCGAACTGTTCATGGAGCAGCAGCACCTGAAGGAAGCAGGTTTCTGCATCCAGGAGGCAGCGAGCCTCTTCCCCACCTCGCACTCGGTCCTCTACATGCGGGGCCGGCTGGCCGAGATGAAGGGCAACCTGGAGGAGGCCAAGCAGCTGTACAAGGAGGCGCTGACAGTGAACCCCGACGGTGTGCGCATCATGCACAGCCTGGTGAGTCAGCCTCGCACCCCCACAAAAGGCCTCAGGGCCCTCGCCACCCTCGCTCCCTCCATGCCTGCAGTGCCTTGCTGCCGCAGTTCCCTGGTGATCTGGTGTCTGGAGGTGGCCTCCTCCCTGCTCTGTTGGGAGCGACAGTGCTCCTTCCCGCAGAGGCAGGCCACTGCCCACCGCCAGAGCCTGCCTGAGTGGATGAGGGAGTCTACGAGGACGGCTTGATATTCTTGTTGCTGTTAGTTTCTGTGCGGCAGTCCAGCCCCAGAGCATGCCCACTGTTACACATCAGATCCTCGCCCTGGAGACTCTAGATACCAGAGTGTTCTTTGTGGGGGTTCTCAGGCATCCACCCCCCCGATCATTGGGCTGCCTTCCCCATTTCGGAGGAGCTCCTAGGCAGGATGCAGGGGATGCCCCAGGTGGGCTGTCATTTCGGATCTGACTTGAGCACACATTGGAAATGGCTCTTGGGGCCCCCAACCTCAGGACTTGGGTGCCCAAGGCTAAGTGACCTTCCCATGGGAAGATTCAAAGACTGGGAGCAGAATGCTGGTGCCTTTGTCTGGGCCTGGCCATTCTCTTTCTGGGTGAGTATGGACAGGTCAGCCCTCCTCTCTGCACCGCGTTTTTGCTCATCTGTGCAGTGGGCCTCTCTGACAGCCGGTGCAGTAGGCCCTCGGTGTAACTTCTTTCCCGCCTTCCTTAGCCGCCTTCGGGGAGTGTGCATCAGCATCAGTGCAATGCTCTGAAAGCGTGCAGGCCTGCGTACGCACAGTGATTTTCGAGGCACAGTTTAGGAGCCCACGGTTAGAGATGCAGTCTTCCCCTGTTCCACTTCCTGTCCCCTTTGAGAGCTCCTTGAGGACAGCCATGAGAGGGTCACGCACGTCTGATCACTAACACAGAAGGGTCAGGAGAAGGACTCCAGATGGCCGCAGGGTCATCGCTGCGCAGAGGGGTCTGATTGTCCGTGAGCAGAAGCCACCGGGAGTTAGATTGCAGCCCAGTGTCGGGAACATGGTGTGATAACTCTCAGGAAAGTCCAAGCACAAACTCAGGTATCATCTGGTGACAACGTTGCCAAGAGAAACACCACATGGGGGTAGGAGCTGGACCAGCGCATCTTTATAATAAGGTCTTTCCAAACCCGAGAGTCCTTGAAAACAGATTAGAACAGAGATTCCCAGCTCAGCTATCATTCCCGCTGCCTGACTGCTCCAGGGCTTTCCAGCGTAGGCCTGCGTGAATGCCCGTGCCAGCTGAAGAAGCCTGCGCGGGGACATCAAGCCCTGGCCCCTGGCCCCCGGGCCCCTCCACGTGGCTCCGTGTTGCCTTCCAGTCTGCTCAGCAAATGTTTGTTCTTTGCAAGGCACATCCTTCCTCCCGCAATTCAGACATTAGCTCCTCTGATAAATGCCTCCCCAGAGGTCACGTCCAGAAACTTGATTAGGGCGGTGGGAGGGAGGATATGGCCACGTTATTAGGCTGGCAGCCAGGCAGTGATGTCCGCCTTCCGCCACGCTCCCGGGTATGAGCCGGCCGTTCAGTTCCTAAAACCCAACGAAACCCAATAACAGGTACAATTTTGAAGTAACAGAGTACCATTTTTCATTTACGCTTATTATTGTTTGTAGCTATTTCTCTGAAACTGAAGCAGTTTCCAAGGGTGAGTTTCCATGGTAACCGAAGAGCTGTCCAGAGTGGCTCCCTGCAGATGTTTCTGAAATGGTCCCTTTTCTCTTCCCGGGGTGCCTTCCCGCTGTGATGAAATCGGAGCAAGTCGGAGGCAGGCCAGCCCACTTCGAAAGTTCTAAGCAAGCAGAGGGGCCGTCAGCTCCAGCGTGGGCAGCCCATCTCCCTTCCACGCGCGCTGTTCCTGCCTGCATCCTACACGCGTGCATACAGAGTAGCAAATTTCAAGCCTGGGGAAGATTTACTAAGCACTCTTTTCCCAGAGGCACACGAACACTTTGGCATGTTGATCTCCACCTTCCCCAGTCTAAGTGGACTGGCCTCAGACTCACGACATCTGTGACCTAACCCTGGCTCTGGCCCTAATTCACTTGGGTGACTTAGGAAAAGGCACACTTAACTTCAATCCTCCTGATGTCTCCCTTTGTAAATAAGTCATAATCTTCATCATTCCTAGACCTATGTTCTGATCAAATGAGGTGACTCACGTGAAAGTGTCCCTAAAAGTCTGCAGTGCAGTATCTGAGAAAGCGAAGCACAGCACGTATGCCACCACTCTCCAGTCCCTCGCCTGTGACAGACATTGCTAGTCAATCACAGCACTTTTCCCCACTGAGCACAGATGTGACATTGGGATCTTTACCACCACAGTACAACGTGAAGGGATCCACTACTCATCGGCTAAGTCAGCCTGACGTTTATGTAACGGAGTCACTGTAAAAATAGTGGATAGAGAGCGAGAGCGACCCATCTGTTATCTCAGCCTCTGTGAACGCTGGGGGTGGGTGCGCCCTGGAGAATTACCCAGAGAAAGGAACATGGAGGGGAACTGGTGTTCCCCACTGTGGAGTCATTGATAAGGCAGGTTCCCAGGGAGGACGTCCTGGCCTTACCATGCCACTGTGGCTTTGTGAGGACTCTGGTCTCTCGTCCTGACCATAGGTGCTAGGGTCCCCTGAGAGCAGAGCCACACATAGCTGGGGCTGGAGGAGCTCTGGGGCCCCCATGAGCCCTCAGAGGTCAGGACTGAGCCCCACTCCCTGAGGCCTGGAAAGAGGAGGCTGAGGGACTCTGTGCGCCGCGTGGGGGCCAGGTTTGGCCCTGCAGTCGCCGAGGCAGGGTCATCAAATGCCAGGAGGCCAGCAGCTAGGCCTCTCCCTGTGGCTGTGTATGGGGGACAGGCCAGCAGGGGACAGGCTTCAGGAGCCAGGGTTCAGGCATTTCTAAGAATGTGAGCTTTGGGCCAGAAGCAGGTTCTCTCCTCTCCCTGTCCTGCTGCCCTGCTGCGCTGCATGTGGCTGTGGGCCTCTCCATGGTCTGACTCCACTCTGGGCTCAGCTCAGGTGTTTCCACCCAGATCAGGCAGGAAAGAGAGACCACCTTGGCAGTGCTCTGCCAGGGAAGAGTCTCCCTGTGCCACAGCAGTGTCCCAGAGGCGTCTGTGTCCTCGAGCCCTGGTCCTGCAGCTGCCACCTCTGCCAGGCTCGAGAAGAATGCCAAAGTACAGACGGAGAAAGGCATGCTCTCTGCAGATGAAAACTCCCAGTGACATCCAGCAGCAGGTCCTGGTGGTCTCTGCCAGCTCAGTCCCAGCCTCCCCGCCCAGTAGCCAGACACTGCACTCTCTCGGCCTGAGTGTTCAGAAGTTAATTTCCTGGCAGAAGAATCTAGTTAGGAAGGGGAAGCCTAAACTTCACCTGCCTGGCCCTGAGGAAGCATGAGAAAGAAGGCAGGGTCCATCCCCAGATCAGCAGAGGAGTGGGCCCTGGCTGGCACTGCTTTTCAGAGGATCCTTAGGCAACCTGCATCCATCTCTCCGAGCCTGTCTCTGCCCTGTCCTCTCAGGAGCCCCTCTGCACACCAAGGGAGCAGGGATGCCTGGGGACAGCAGGGATCCCAGGTGTGCCTGATAGACTGGCCCAGTCACTCAGAGCCCTCCCAAGAGGATGTTCCATTGAGGTCACCTGACCTTAATGGTAGGAGGGTCACCAGCCCTGGCTTCAGACCAACTCACTCTCCCTGCCCTCGGCTCGGCTGAGCCAGGAGTATGGAGCCTGTCTCACCACAGAGTAAGCCTCAGCCATGAGTGGGCAGGTATGCGTGCATTCCTGCCACCTGCATTTCTGGAGGGCAGGTGGGATTTCCTGCTCCCCGCTGGCCCTTGTCCCTGGTCACGCATTCTTCTTGGGACAGAGCTCCAGGTTCCTGCTGCCCCATCTCCCCCAAACCCTTTCTCCTCAGTCACCCTAGCAGCAGGGAGAGACTGCTCTGCATGAGCTTTAGCTCCTATGATGTAATTCCCGGAGATGTAATTTCTGAAGCAATCCTAGCCACGTGACCTGGCCTCTTCTCTCTCCAGACGCCCCCGCAAACACGGAAGACAGCGTTTCTGTCATCCATTGCCCTCTGATGAGAGCATGGCCATGAATTATTTCCCTGCGTTTGTTCCCTCCTGCTCCCAGCCTGAGGCTGATGCCTTGCTCGTGAAGTGGGCTGTGGGCTCAAGGCATGGCCATCCCTGGGGGTCCCAGAGCCTCTTGCCCCACCTCTCCCCAGACTGGAGCGTGCTGCAGCATATGTCAAGTCCCCAGAGCTCCCCACTACATCCCTGGCCTTCTCCAAGGTGGCGTCTGAGTCAGGGAGGACCAGGGCTCTGCCGTGCCTAGCCCTGAGGTTCTGGGTTGGGTCTTTGGCAGGGGCTCCAGGATCCAACAAGAAGTCGGCTCTCTAGAGCCGAGGAGGTGGTGGGCTGTGGCTACACAGAGCTGCCCCCATCACCCTCCCCTGGCGGGCGCCGTCCCTGGTCCTGGAGGGCAGGGTTGCACAGTAGAGGTGACACATCTGAACCGACAACCAGCCCTGCCAGCCCTCAGGTTATGGGGCACAGACATTACATCCCTTCACTGGCTCAGGCTTCTGTCCAATGAGGAAAGTAATCCAGGCTCTTGTGAGTTCCAGGGAGAGTTTGGGCTCGGATGAGGTGAGACCTGTGAAAAGGTATGTCTGTAGCAGGCACTTTTCTCTCCGTTTGCATGGAATACTGGGTGGCAGGTCGCCTGAGCCCATCTTTGACCAGGTGGCTGTGGGGTGAAGGTCATTGGTCCAAACTTCCTTGTGCTGCTGGATGGCCCCCAGTGCCAGCAGGGTGCTACAAAGGCGGCCGGGGGCGGGGGGCGGGGGGGGGCGGTGCTGGGCAGGGACCAGGGGCCTCAGAGCTGCCTCTGGGGCTGGTTGGCTGAGATGGTTCTTAAGCGCCCCTGTCAGAGTCAGCTGGTGCCTGGAGGGTAGAGCACAGCCTTGCATCTGACTGTCCTGGACTTGAGTCCCATGGTCACTGCACTTGCTGTTTAACCACGTCTCGGAACCTCTGTGTCCTCGTCTGTAAAATGGGGACCATGGTACCAAGCGCATGGGGCTCCGGTTAGAATGAGATTGAGTAAGTCCCTGTAAGTTAATGGCCCAGGAGCTGGGGTCACTTGTATCTTTTGCTTTAGAAGTGTGGCTCCCAGGCTGGATCAGATGCTCTTGGTTTGCAGAGGGCAACGGAAGTCCAGAGCCAAGCCCCAGAGGTCATTGTACCAAAGCTGCTCGGCCCTCAGTGAGCCCACCACCTGACTCTAGCCAAGGCACACATGTGTAGGACATCGGCCCCAGCTGCCCTGTGGCTGGGACTAGAGCATACACAGCTCAAGGCCCAGCTGACCTTAGCTGAGCGCGAGGGTAGCCTGCTCCGTAGGCGCAGGTGTGAGCTGAGGGACAAGGGAAATTTGAGACCTGGTCTTGCGGTCTCCTGCATTGGGTGAGCTCATCAGCTAAAGGGGCATGCTGGGCCCTGTGGCCAAGGGAGAGGAGGGGCAGGGACACCAGGCTCTGGGGAGGTCCTCCTCAGCCCTGCACGCTGGCCCTATGTCGTGCCAGGCCCATCCGGCCTCGGCTGCTTCCTGACTCAAAGGAGGAAAGGCGCCCTGAGCAGCTGAGAAGTGAAACTCTGTGCCCAGCCTCTGGAGGAGGCTGCAGTGCACAGAACGGCAGGGCCTCCGGCTCCGGCGGCCCGTCCCTCGGGGCCCAGGAGGCCCATCTGCCCTAGGCCTCGCTCCTTCTCGGCTTCCTGAGCAATGGCAGGTGGCTTAGAGGGTCCGGCAGCCCAAGGGGCTGGGAGGACCCCGAAGTCTTCCGCTCTGCTGTGTGTGGGGGAGAACCTGAGCTCTTGCATGCACAGCCCCTGGTCAGTGGACTCTGTCCCACCAGTTCCAGCCGGTGGGGAATATTGCTTCTTTTTGCCAGAATAGTTTCAATAGAAAAGTCTTGTTGGTCATTTGGCCTCCTGGTGTGATGGTTTTATTGTGAGTTCTGTATTCCTCATCCCTCTGCAGCGCCGCCTGAGGCCTGGAGTCCCTGAAGGGAGAGTGGAAGGAGATGAGAGAGTCCTGGGGCCTCGCTGCGTGGGGAGGTGGGAGGTGCGCGGGCGGGTTCCCCCAGCCCAGGCCTCACTGGTGTCAGGAGACCCCTGCCCACCCCGCCTTGCCCCTGGCCTCGAGTAGCCCCCAGCCCAGGCTCAGGGACTTTCCAGAAGGTGAGGGCGGTTCCACTGGCTCTGGACTTTGGAAAGCCTTAGGCTGGTGCGTGGGCTCCTGAAGGCCGTGCCAACCCTGATGAGGAGGTAGAAAGGAAACTTTGTTAGCTTGTCATAGATTCAGATCAGAATGATAGCAAGGCACTGTTGGTGTAGCTTAGCCCCGGAGTCCATGGTCTGAAAGACTCACTCTCTGGAGGATACAGCTCGGCTCAGCCCTTCCCCCGTGTCCACCAGGCCTGTGCCCCCCACACACACACCAAATATGTCATCACCAGCCCCCATGGCTCCGTCCCCTGGTCCCAGAGCGGGGCCTCTGCGATGGGCCCCCTTCTCACTGCCCATCACAGGGTCTTCTCTTCTAAAACCTGAAGTCCAGCGGCCTTGCTACAGCCTCCTGACTTAGCCCTGAGGGCTTGGCCGTGTCCAGGTGGGCTCCACCTGGGCTGGGCTCCAGGTGAGTCTGAGGGCTCCCCCCTCAGGATCCTCTTCCTATGAGAGCCTAGGGGAGCTCTGGTTGGGGGCAGAGGGGCCATCAGCCAGGCATGGAGTGGGATCCACAAGGATTGGTGCCCCTTCTCCCAGCAGGGAAATAGGACCCATCCGTGGCTTTGGGGCAGCCCCAGCTCCCAGACGGAGGCGGTGATGTGTGGGTTGCGTTCTCAGCCTGAAGAGCTGCCTCGTTCCCAGGCTGGTCGGACAGGTTGAGGCTGACCTGGGAGAATCCGCATGCAGAAATGTGGGCCTCCCTCGCTGGGCATGTCAGCGCCCCAGGATGGGTGGCGGGAAGGAGCCTGCCTGGGGAGCAGCCTCAGAGGTGGCCCCACCAGGGGCTCCTCCCTGCAGCCCAGGGTCCCCAAGCGGAAGGCTCCAGGGACCAGGAGGCTCCAGCAGCCTCCAGCTGATTCCCAGCTTCCCAGCTGGAAAGGCTATGACAGAATCCCAGGAATGTGCCTTGAGCTCAGAAAGAAAATTCCCAAAATAACTTCTATAAATACTTGCGGGAAGGCGCGGGGAGGGAGCTCTCAGCATGGCCGGCAGCTGGCCTCGAACTGGGGACTGTTTCCCAGAGCAGGCCTCCACCAAAGACAAGGAGAAGGCAGACAGGGACCTTCCCGCTGCCCCTCCCCCCGGGGTACCCTGTCAGGCACTGAACTAATGGGGTGAGTTGCTGTGCAGTGGCAGCTCCGAAAAATAAAGCAGGACCCTTTTTCTTCTGCATCCCCACCCCAGACTACAGCCCCTGACCACACCCTGGGCCTCCACAGAGAACCTGGGCTCAAAACAGAGAGGGTCCCCCTCAGAGGGCCCCTCAGGCTGCCTGTTGGGTGGCACTAGGCAGGTCGCTAAGCACCCACAGGTGCTTCTGGCGTACGTGGCTATGAGCCTAGGACCTTCCCACCGAAGCTCTGTTGAGCTGCTGTCGTGAGGGTCATGGTCAGGCAGGCAGGAGCCCGGCCCCATCCCTCTCAGCCCAGGCAGAGGACAGGGGTCGCGCCGACCGCCTGCAGTGGCGGAGCGTAAGTCAAGGTGGTGAGATGGGCGAGGGGCCTGCAGTCCTCGGGGAAGGCTTACTGGGGGGCGGGGTCCCAGGTGGATGAGATGTGGCCAGATGTTTCCCCCTCCCTGCGATCCAAGAAGGGGGGTGGGGGGCGGAATGGAGGAAGTCGGGAATTTCTGGGACTTCCCCAGAGCCCTTCCCCTCCCTGAGCAGCTGCCACCAACCCTGGCCCCTTTTACAGGGGCAGTGCTCCATGGCTGTGAGCAACTTGAACCTCACTTTCTGATCCCTGGGCCTGGGCAGCACAGCTATGACCTCTCCCGGGTGAAGGTCACCAGCAGGTCTGGTTGCTCTGGGTTTAGGATGCCCCCTGGCCGGGGTGGGCGGGAGTCCACAGGGACATTTGAGTGGAGACCCGTGGGGACTGGGCTGCCAGGGGGCGGAGGCAGGCCCTTGGCAGTGTGGGCCGGGGCAGAGCAGGTGAGACCTGCAGTCTCCCTGGGACGGGCCCTGTCCGGTTGTCAAGCAGCAAACACTCCGAGTTGCTACCAAACATGAACAGGCTGGTGTCTCGGGCAGGTGGCCGCAGATCCTGTTACAGGCCCCAGGCCTCTGGGCCCCGGCCTGACCCCAGCCCGGTGTCTCCTTTCAGGCTCTAAGGTCAGCACCCCAGGGTGGTGGGGACGTCCTCCAACCCCAGCCTAGCCCACAGTCCCCCCAGCAGAGAGCCTTGCCCTCTAGAAAACTCCGCTGTTCCACCCTTCACCCCCTCCCAGGGCCTCTGGTCATCCTGGGGACGCCTCCTTTTGCTCTCTGCCCACCACGTGCCCCCGCTACGCGATTTCAAATTGGTCGGTAGCTTATGAGGAAAGACCCTTCTGTTCCCCAGCTTGCAGATGAGGAAACCGTGGCTCAGAGACCGTGGTCGGCGGCGGAGCTGGGGTCCTCGTGGTTGTGGAGCTCTGGGCTTGTCCTCTGCACAGAGCACGCAGAGGCGCCTGCTGCAGACCCTCCAAACCGAGAACAGCACCCGCGCACCCGTGTGCGCTCCCTGGTCAGCCTGCGGGCACATCTGGCCCCTTCCCGAACACCCACATGCTTCTTGAGAATCGGGGGTTTTCAAACTCATTTTTAGATGGAGCCCTCTTTTCAAACAAAATCTCATGTGGAAGCTCAATATAGCAGTCTTAGTGTGTAAAAGCCACTGTGTAAAAGCCCCTGCGGCCCCGCCCCCTCTCTGGGAGGCTCTGCTGGCTGGCCCTTCCCCATCTGTCCTCTGTCGCTCCCCCATGGACAGCACTTACAGAGCTCAAACCTTCCATTTTTGGTGCTTAATTTTGGTGTCTGGCAGCCTGTCGTCTCGCCTTCCTTCCCTCCTCCCTGTGGGCCCTGTTCCATTGTGAGCTGCTCAGGGTCCAGCTCCCAGGCCCTGCGGGCAGAACAGCTTGGCCTGGAGCCCTGTTGACCAGACTGGGCACAGCCCCCTGGTCCTAGGCAGCCCTGAGTCAGCACCACTCCCATCTGGCCAGAGCTGGAGCTGGGGGCCTGCCTGCCTGAGGCTCCACCCAGCCACAGCTCCCCATCCTCCCCTGTCCTCTGCCTCATCCTTTTGGTTCCCTGGGGATAGCTTCACCCTGGGTCGAGGAGACGTCCTTTCCTTTTTCCTTTCCTAACCCCCTGGCCCCGCTACTGCCAGCCAGTACCTCCAGAGAGGGAGAGACTTCTCCTAGGGCTTCCCGCATGCCAGCCTTCCCTCTTGCCTAACTGGTCATGTTCCAGGCTCTTTATGAAATCAGGCATGTGCATCTTCCTCAGTAGGTCTCCAT
This sequence comes from Micronycteris hirsuta, assembly GCA_004026765.1. Taxonomy (NCBI): domain Eukaryota; kingdom Metazoa; phylum Chordata; class Mammalia; order Chiroptera; family Phyllostomidae; genus Micronycteris; species Micronycteris hirsuta. The sequence continues at coordinate 1,821 of PVJI01009467.1, read as the reverse complement.
AGCAACGGAGGGCCTAACTCTGGGGAGCGTGGTGAGGAGGAAAATGTTCCAGCTAAAAATGTACATGGCCGTCAGTGGGCGGGCACCCAGGAGGGGGCTCCCAGCACATAGAAGGCAGCTCCCCACCCCCACCCAGGCCCCCGCCTATCCAGGAAGTCAGTGTTGTTCACGCTTTACCTCATATCTTTGTGCTTTACCCCGTATCTTGGAAGGAGAGGAGGCCCCCTCCCCCAGTGCTGCCATCCCATGCCCCCTTTGAGGGCTGGGGCACAGATCAGTGAGACTTTGGTGCAAAGCAGCCTTTCTGGGAACAAAGGAAACGCAAGCCCCTCCCCTGCTCCCCCAGTGTGCGTGGAAGTGGACACAGAGGGGCAGGTGCCAGTTGAACTGCCCAACCCCTTTTCGTAACAATTCCTGTCACTTCCTATATCTCTGGCAGCGGGGTTGTTGGAGCCAAAAATGTAAGGCCAAGCTGCTCACCACCCTGACCCACCCTCCCAAAGCCCTCCTTTCACACAGCCTCCACGCCCGGCCCCCAGTCATCTGACTGCCCTGCGACCCGCACTTGCCAGGCCAGGCTGGGGTGAGTGTTAGGTCCCAGGACCCAGATGTCCCTAGGAAGACTGGGATGCAGGCACAGGAGCTGCCCCCGCCCACCCACAAGTTCAAGGTTCTCCCCAAGATGTTAGAAGCTAGAGCCTGCAGCATACATCCTTCGGTCGCACCCACATCTCCGAGGAGAAGGGCAGTGAGGGTGCGGCAGTAAGCCCAGGGGTAACAGACCCATCAACAGACGCACACAGGCCAAGCGCTGTTCAAATATTCTACATAAACGGACTCGTATAAACTTCACAGTAGCCCTCAAGGTGGCTACCGTGGTCTTCCCCATTTATCGGTGAGGAAACCTAGGGACAGAGAATGGCGGCTTACCCAGGATCCCCAGCTGGTAATGGGGAGACTCAAAGCCAGGGCTGCTGATTTGAAAGCTCATCCCTTGGGCCAGGCAGGACACAGCCCCCACAATGTGTGATTTGGGAGGCTGGCCTGGAAGCAGGTCTGGGGTGGGACAGGTAAGACTTGCATTAATCAAGGGCACAGTCACTTGACCAAATCCAAATGAAACACTGCGTCTGGAGCCCTCTCTGGCTGGTGGCTGGTGGCCAAGCTGCTTCCCCCTCCCTGCCCCAGTGGCCAGGGTGTCCCTACCCCAGGACACCCTCACTAACCCCCCACCCTGTGCTTGCTCCCAGGGTATGATGCTGAGTCGACTGGACCACAAGTGCCTGGCCCAGAAGGTGCTGCGGGACGCTGTGGAGAGGCAGAGCACCTGCCACGAGGCATGGCAGGGCCTGGGCGAGGTGCTGCAGGCCCAGGGCCAGAGCGAGGCTGCTGTGGAATGCTTCCTCACTGCCCTCGAGCTGGAAGCCAGCAGCCCAGTGCTGCCCTTCTCCATCATCCCCAGAGAGCTCTGACACTGCCCTGCAGCAGCAGGAGGAAGGGGGCTGCCCAGTGGGCAGAGCAGGCCGGCAGCAGGGAACGCGGGTCCAGGGAGGTGGGGAACCTCAGGGAAATACATCTCTAGGGAACGCTTCTGCAAGCTGCAGCCCTAGTTCTCCTCGCCTCCCCTGCCCCACCCCTGCATTCCCTCCAGGGCCCACTGAGTCTGGGAGAGAGGCTCAGCTGGAGCTGGGTGGACCAGATTTGCATCAGAAGTGAATTCCTTGCTCCTTGGGACTCAGACATTGTGACATTTACAAGCAAGGAAGTAGCTGGGAAGCCACATCAACATGGGGCCCCTCCCCAGAGCATCCGTGCATCATC
>PVJI01009466.1:0-62533 GCA_004026765.1 Micronycteris hirsuta | reverse complement strand
CTGGGAAGCAAGGTAGAAAACTGATTATCTGGGTACTTCAGAAAGCAGCAGGTATCTTGTAATAAATTTAGCTGCGTAAGTCATGGTCTTAACTACCTCTTCTCCATTTCTCCAAGTAAAACTCCTGTAAAAAAGCTTCTTATGTTTATATTTCTTTCAAGGGAAGGTTTTGTACAACTGCCATTGTACATATTTGCATATGAGTTTTAGTGTGAACAGATTGGATAATGTTAGACACATTTTTATGTTTCTAGCTCTCTTCACTTAATATCTATGTCAAGGAGATCTTTCCAAATAAACACAGAAAGACCTGATCCTAGAAACAACTTCTTTTACCAACTACATAGAATGCTACAATGTGGACATTATCATAATTCATTTACCCAGTCCTATCTTGATGGATACTTTGTTGTTTTCAGTTATTTTTTTATTGTTAAAAGTGCTGTAGTGAAAATCTCTTGCTCATACTCCTGGCAGTTGCAAGGTGTCCTTTGGGAAAATTTCTGGCAGTGGAGTTTATCCATCAACATGGTACATGCATTTAAAATTTTGGTGAATATTCCTAATTGCCCATTAGGGAGATTGTTCCAATTTACACTTCCTCAAATCATAACTTCGAGGAAGTTACTTTGCTCACATAACTTTGTCAGCACTGGGCAGTGTGAGAGTTTTTAAGTTTATGACAGATTAATAGGCAAAAAAAAAATGGTACTTCATTATTATTTTAATTGACCTTTCTTTGTGAGTAACATTGAGCACTTTGCATATTGGCTATTTGTATTTCTTTTTCCATAAATTATATATTCATATCCTTGGCCCATTGCATTTTAAATTGCATGCACTATCATATGTGTTACAGACATTTTTTCTTGTTAACCATTTGTTTTGATTTTTATTTGTTTATATATTTTTTTATCACGCTGAAGTTTTTATCGTTTTACAGTCTTTGGGCTTTGTCTTGCTTATAGCGGGTACCCTACTGCATCCATGATGTTCTCCAACCCTTTTTTAAATTAAATTAAATTTAACTTATATTGTTAGATATTTAATCTGCCCAAAACTTATTTCATATAGTAATGGACCCATTATCTTTTTCTGAGTATTTCCCGTTTCTTCTATTGATTTTTAAATTTAATATAACATACAAAATTCTTGTATTTGCCTGACCTTGGCTATGAAAGAGCTGTTATATTCTAGCAAATACTCCACAGCAGGCTGTATCCCAGGTCATCCCATATTCATGAGATTGACAATGATAACTCATGTCTGAAAAGAGGAAAGTGGTGGCAATATGGTCCAAATATAGTTCATCATAAAGTATATGTACAATATGATTTCTGAGAGGCCAACCACGCTGCACAAGCATCACATAAGAATATACTCCCCTTGAAGGAAATAACGTTTTTGTATACATGTATTTTGTTTTGAGCCTCGGTCTCAAAAGGTATGTTGTTATTTACTTGTCTGGCCACTAGATGGTGGGATTTGTTAATGAACTACCATTCAGTTTATATTTAAGCAGATTTCAGGGAGCGCTATTTTCTTAGTTAATTGATATTAACATAGAAATTTAAAATTTTAAGTGACCTTAGCGATAATCAGCATGCCAAAGTCTGCACTAGAACCCCAGACTCCTGAAGTCCCCCCGTGCCACTGTAGTGTCCTTACATACGAACTGTGGAAGACTGTTTCAGAAGAAGCTATTGAAATGTTTGCGATGAGAGTTTCAGAGCAGTGTCCCAAAAACACTAGAGGTGATGCCACAGCAGAAGCTTTAACAGTGTAAACACTTAGGTTAACCTGAAGTCTTTAATTTTGCAGAAAAATTTTCTCCCATTACATAGTGAGTCTTCACTGGATTTTGTAAAATCTGCTTTAGCACTTATACAGACTGCCAGTAAGTGGACCATATCCCACAACTGACCTCAGACCAGGTCAAAGAGCAGACACCAGAAGTGAAGGTAGTGTATTCAGGACCGCTATAAAGTTGAGCTAGGGCAGGTGTCAGTGCCCTCCTGTCAGAGATCGCCAGGAACACGAGTGCAGGTGAACACAGCAGGTTTACACAGCAGGTTTATTGGCTCATTGCTGTGATGAAGAGTTTATGCCATGCAGAACCATGGGGCATCTCAGTAGGAGGAAAAAAGGCTTCCAAGGCAGTGGGTCTGGAATAGAGTGTCGTGCTCAGGTGAGTGTGGATTCGTCAGAAAGGGGGCATAGAGAAAAAGTTGGCCCTTGTGACTAGCTAAGTGAGGTTAGTGGATGGGTATGATTTCTTTAGGGCCTCGCATTATAAGGACTCTGGTCTTTACTCAGAATGAGGTGGAAGCAACTGAGATTTATGCTTATCTTAATAGAATGTGTTTGAAGGGTATGAAATTGATTGTAAAAACAGGACATCTGCATGAGAAACACACTTGCTTTTGACTCCCTTCCTTTTGGATTTTGTATCATGGTTGGGATTGCATATTTTTTAAACAGATAAAATCTAATTTTTAATAATGTTGTATAAACCATTGTATACTAATACTTAGTAAGACCTTAAGATGCTTTAAAATGCCCCAACTGATATGATTCAGTTGATTGGTCATTGTCCTACTGAGCAAAAGGTCACTGGTTTCATTCCCAGTTAGGGCACATGCCTGGGTTACAGGCCCATCTGTCCCTGGTTGGGGTGTGTGCGAGAGGCAACTGATCGATGTTTCTCTCCATCTCTTTCTCCCTCCCTTCCCCCTCTCTAAAAATAATAAATATTTTTTAAATGTTTAAAAATAATTGTATGCTCTTTGATAAACTTATTCAATGAAAGGCTAAATAACCATCCCTTTTAAGTGCTAAAAATTTTTATGTTTTGCTTATATCTCTCTAGGTGCAAAAGTCAAGAAATAGGCAAGTACGAGAATTATTCCCAGATGGTTTTAGTATTCATCATGCAGGAATGCTTCGGCAGGACAGAAATTTGGTTGAAAACTTGTTTTCTAATGGGCATATCAAAGTCCTCGTCTGCACAGCCACATTAGCCTGGGGTGTCAATCTTCCTGCGCATGCTGTTATTATTAAGGTCAGAGCTTACCTTCCTTTGCACATGGATTTGTGACGTCTTAAAACAAACCCGTGGATTAATTTATTTAGAAAAATATTGTGATACGGCTGCTTCACTAACTTTGAATGTTATTTATATAAGGACAGAATTATTTTCTCAAAAAGAATCTAGTTTATATTATGAAAATTTAACTCTATCACAGATGATGAAAGGATTAGTTAAAGTACACTTCTGAGATCTTGCCATATTTGCCTAATTTCAGTATTCAGATCATTGGGATTATATTTGTGTGTGTTTATGTTAATTTTTATTAACTTTTCCTGATCTAGGGAACACAAATATATGATGCAAAAAGAGGCTCCTTTGTTGACCTTGGAATATTAGATGTCATGCAGATATTTGGTAGAGCTGGAAGACCACAATTTGACAGATTTGGGGAAGGAATCATCATAACAACGCATGATAAACTCAGCCACTACCTCACTTTGCTCACTCAACAAAACCCAATTGAGAGTCAGTTTCTAGAAAGCCTTGCAGATAACCTGAATGCAGAGGTAAGATCTAATGAGTGAAAAGTTGGCAAAAAATCATTAGCTGAAGAATGATTAAGTAAAATAAAGGTTGACTTGGTTGCTATTTTTAAGTATTTAGGACAGTAGCTTATTCCGTCAGACAGCCATAAGACACAACAAACCGAATGGCAATATTGTTGATTAGTTCAGAGCGGTACAGAGTGCACATGATAACTGATAGGAACTCATTGCTCAAAGATTATATGCTTTTTAAAACTGAATTTATTGGGGTGACACTGTTAATAAAATGATATAGGTTTCACATGCACAATTCTATAATATATTATCTGTATATTGTATCATGTGTTTATCACCCCAAGTCAAGTCTTCTATCACAGTTTCTCCCCCATTTTCCATCTTCTTCCTCCCCTCACAGCCCCTTTCCTCTGACAGTCACGGAACTGTTTGTCTGTGTCTATGAGTCTTTCTTTTTGCTTTGCTTAATCTCGTTACCCTTCCCGCCCAGCCCCAAATCCCCTTCCCGCTGACAGCTGTCAGTCTGTTCTCTGTATCCATTAGTCTGTCTCCACTTTATTTGTTAGTTTATTTTGTTCATTAGATTCCACATGTAAGTGAAATTATATAGTATTTGTCTTTCTCTGACTGGTTTATTTCAGTTGGTATAATACCCTCCAGGTCCATCCATGCTGTCACAAAAGGTAAGATTTCCTCCTTTTGTATGGCTGAGTAGTATCCCATTGTGTAAAGGTACCACAGCTTTTTTATCCACTCATCTCCTGATGGGTACTTGGGCTGCTTCCAAATCTTGGATGTTGTAAATAACACTGCAGTGATCATAGGGGTGCATATATTCTTTTGAATTAGTGTTTTGGATTTCTTCAAATATATTCCTAGAAGTGCAATTGCTGTGGGTCATAAAGCAGTTCCATTTTTAATTTTGTGAGGTTACTTCATACTACTTTCCCCAGTGGCTGCAGTAATCTGCATTCCCACCAACAGTGCGTGAGAGTTCCCTTTTCTCCACATCCTCACCAATTCTTGTTTGTTGATTTATTGATGACAGCCATTCTGACAGGTACGCAGTGATATCTGATTGTGGCTTTACTTTGCATTTCTCTGATGATTAGTGACATTGAACATCTTTTCACGTAGCTATTGGCATCTATATGTCCTCCTAGGAGAAGTGTCTATTCAGGTCCTTTGCCATTTCTTAACTGGGTTGTTAGGGTTTGTTTTTTTAATTGAGTTTTATACATTCCTTATATGTTTTGGTTATAGTCAATTAATACTTAACAAAGGAGGCAAAAAATACACTGGGGTAAAGATAATCTATTCAATAAATTGTGTTGGGTCATTTGGACAGATATGTGCAAATAAAGTGAAACTAGACCACCTTCTTACACCATACACAAGAATAAACTCAAAATGGATTCAAGACTTAAATATTTGACTCAAAACCATAAAAATCCTAGAAGAAAACATAGACAAGAAAGTCTTGGACGTTTCTCGTAGCAATATTTTTTCTGATGTATGTCCTTGGGCAAAGGAAATAAAAGAAAAAAGAAACAAATGGGACTATCTCAAACTAAAAATGTTTTGAACAGCAAAGGAAACCATGAACAAAATGAAAAGACAGCCCTGACCAGTGTGGTTCAATTGGTCGGGCATCCCACAAAGACAAAGGTCACCAATTCAGTCCCAGGTCAGGGCACGTGCCTGGGTTAAGACTTCGGTCCCCAGTCAGAGGGCTACAAGAGGCAACTGATGGGTGTTTCTCTCTCACATCAAAGTTTCTGTCCCTTTCTTTCTCCTTCCCTTCCCTTCTCTCTAAAATAAATAAGTAAAATCTTTTTTTAAAAAATGAAAAACAACCCATTGAATGGGAGAGCATATTCGCCAAGACCATATACTTTTAAATTACAAGGTTTTGTAATGCTGCAGAAATCCAACCAAGCTTAATACGAACCAAGGAAACAAACAGCAATTACAACTAATATATCTGTATCACACTTTTGCAAGTTATTTGATGAGGTATTTTTAAAGTTTTGACAAGGTTTATAAAGCTCTTGTATCTTCGATCACTTGATTAACTTTGTTATACAAAGTATGATTGCTCAGCTATCACAGTGTTTCACATGTGTGTGTGTGTTTTGTGTTAAGATTCAAATAACAGACCCTGGAATCCTGGTTAACTGGGAAACAACTGGTAAACTGAATAAACATAATGTAAGAGTTGATGTGTCAGACATTCAAATGAGGTTTTACTGTTTTCATGACACTTTTAATTATTGCTCTAGCATTTAATACTTTTCTATTTCTCTGTCCTTTTTTACTTTTAAAGTTGACTCCAATAATTTTTTAAAGTAAGAAGGGTATAAATATTAAAGAGATGAATAAATGAAATATTTACTACCAAATATTATTTGTGTGCAGGTCCTATATACCAGGTACTTCTTAAACACCGTATGGAAATTTTGCTTATATTCTATTTATGTTATTTACAAGTCTTTTTAGAGGATGAAAACATAATCATTTTTCAGTTCCCTCTGTGAAGGAGCAAAATGTCCAAGGGGAGAAAAAGATGAAAAAAAAAAACAACCCTCAAAACCCAGAGTACAATACTGTTTATAGGAGGATTCAGAGAGGGAGAAAGTACTTTTGGCCCCAGGCTGCCAGGAAAGGCTTTGCTTGTGAAGATGGTAAAACTTGACCTGGGTCCGGAAGAATAAATAGATAAGGTTTGGAAGATCTGGTTGGAAGTTAGAAAAAGTCATGGAAAATGCTGGTTTCTAGTAGTATAATTACAAGAAAATAGAAAGGATTAGGAAATAAATTTTGCCTCCAAAGAAAATAAAATAGCTCATCTCATCACCTACTGTGATTGCATGGTTTAAATAAGTAGGTCTTCAGTCAACAGTATTCATGATGGAATAGTCTGTTGTACGAAGATAGTAATAGGCCCTGGCTGGTGTAGCTCAGTGGATTGAGCACGGGCTGCAAACCAAAGGGTCGCCAGTTCAATTCCCAGTCAGGGCACATGCCTGGGTTGCGGTCCAGGTCCCCAGTGGGGGCCATGTGAGAGGCAACCATACATTGCTGTTTCTCTCCCTCTCTTTCTCCCTCCCTTCCCCTCTCTCTAAAAATAAATAAATACAATCTTTAAAAAAAGAGAGATAGTAATAGTAGCAGTCGACTGAGGACTTGCTAAATGCCAGCAACTGTGCTGGTTGCTCTTTGTGTCCTCTGTCACTCTCAATATTTCTGCTCAGCAGATAGAATTGTCCTCAAAGAGATATGCGACTGACCCAAAGGCCATTCAACTACTAATTTTTGGAATAATATTTACACTCAGGTTTGTGTAACTCCAAACCTAGTCTTTCCATTATAGCCTAGGTGTCTGTTACATTGAAATGTAGTAAGTTAAAGATTAATACATTTCTCTATATTAGTACCCAGCAATTGCCTTCTTCCATGACCAAGGACTAAACATTTTCCAAATTGATAGTCATAATTTCTCTGATTTACAATAAAAATCAAGCCTCTTTTGAGCAATTTTTCTAGAAAAAAACATATCAAGGAAGATTATATCTTCATAAACTTAAAATTACTGTCCTTGATAGCTTTTTATAAGTGATAAAGCAAACACAAGGTGGCGATGTTATTATGCAGAAGACACAGGTGGATAAATCACTGCTCTTGTCCTCAAGGAACTCTTCCTCAGGACTCTAAAATGCCATCAGTGAAACCATTTGGTCAAGTCCTGAGAAATCAAAAATAAATTGTGGTGCTTAGATTCACCTCATATTTATAAAGTACTTGTTAGGTATATCATTTTCAGAAAGGCTAACTTTAACTATTAATTCCATTTAATATAATAAGTGGCATTTAAATAATGAAATATATACCTTGAAATTTTTAGGTAACGTAGTGAAGTATAGCCATTTTTTTCTGTGTATAAAATTTCTCATATTTTGGTCTACTGGATTAGCTCCCAGTTGAAGTAAAATTTCTCCTTAAGGAAAGAAACTCTTTTAAATTGTATTTGAGTGTGAAATTAAATTTGGTAATCTGTGGAAATCAAGTGTGAAATTAATTTATAAAAAGAATGTGGGCTGTGTCCTTAATGTAATGGATTTTTAAATCTTTCGAGTCCTAAAATCTTTGCAAGACTCTACAGAGGCAGTGATCGACATAAAGGTCATGTTAGATTAGGAATATTGCTTCTACTAATCTCTCTGATAACATGAATATCAATTCTGACAATTAGTTTAGAAGAACCGGAGAAAGTATTATATTAATTTTAGTGCAAACATTTTATGAGGCATCTTTGCTGATTGACGCATAATGGGGCTGACTCTTTAATGCTAATACCAAGAGGTCACTTATCCCAGCCCTGGGTAAAGCTACTTAATTTTGCACTGAGAGAAAAGCTGAAGCAAGTTTGAGGCTTATTAAAATTTATTTGGCAGACATTACTGGGTACCTTCTCTGCCAGCCCCCTGTAGTCTGTACTTTAAAATACGTCAGTCTTTCTATATAACCGTACATACATTCTTTAGAGTCCCTTCCATCTCTGCAGGACATAGTACAAACACCTTGTCCTTGGATTTAAGGCATCCACAGTCTGACCGGCCATCCCACTTCTGGCTCTGGTTACTCTTCAGCACAGATCTTCTGCTGTATACAGGCTTTTGTTTGCTTACTTCACCTGTAAAACCTGATTTTCCTGTTTATAAAGTAAGGATAATGGATTTTTGTAAAAATTTAACAAATGCCTGTGCCTAGTTGATAGTCAGTGAAAGACTGTATCACCATTAGCTGGTAGTTCCTTGATTCTCAGCCCCACTTACACTTACTGCCAGCATTCATATTTTAGTTGAATAAATAAATGAATGAATGGTAGCATAAATGTTTTTTCACGTGTGTGTATATCTACAAAGTCCTTTAGTGGGAGTAGTGATTATATTTGCTTATTTAATTTTATATGATTTCAACTAATTTAAAAATCATACAAGTAAGCAATTAAGATAACTTTAAAGACTAAAGTTTAAATAAGTAAATTAGATATAAAGTGATACTTTGAGTCTTACCTCTAAATTACCAAATCTGGCATTTTTTTTCTCATAACAGACCTTAAAGCTCTATTACACTATATACTAATAGCATTTTTGTAAGTTTCACATGTTTGGTATTCTTCTTTAAGGAATTTTTGAACACATATTATGTGCTAGGCACTATAGTAGTGGTTTCATATATGTTATCTTAATTTGTTATATGTGTCTCATGTACAAGATCAGGGAACTTCTCAAGACGATGGACCATGCTCTCTTTGTTACCGTATCCATTGTGCTTTATGTAGTAAATCTTGTACTGAATTACTATGTGATTACTGAGATGCATGGATAAATTTCAAAGAAATACTGTGAAAAATACTTTACAAAAGGCTCCTATACTATGTAGCCACTAGGTGACAGCAAATATTTATAGGTAAATTTTAATATTTGATACTAGGTGGCATTCTAGGATTAATCCCAAAATATGACTGATGTACCATCATAAATTTCCATTCATTTTCCTTGGTAGTCTGTTTCTTTTTAATGAACATTTAGAAGATTGCGCTACTTGAACCAGTCTTTGATTCCTGCTTTCTCCTTTCTTTTTAATCTTATCATCACTGTCAGTAGATAATTACTAATGTTAATTTATTGTGTCTGATTTTGAAAATAATAAAATTATTATTTTTTTAAAGATGTATTTATTTATTTATTTTCAGAGAGAGGAGAAGGGAGAAAGAGCAATGTATGGTTGCCTCTCACATGACCCTCACTGGGGACCTGGCCTGCAACCCAGGCATGTGCCCTGACTGGAAATCAAATGGGACCCTCTGGTTCCCAACCCGCGCTCAATCCACTGAGCTGCCCCAGCCGGGCTATTTTATTTTTTATAAAAATTTTCTCCTCTTAAGAGTTACATGATATTTTAAAATATTTATAGGTCATAAGGGAACTTACACAATTTTGACTGTCAAACAATAGAATCTCAAATAAGGGACACTATTAAACTAGTGTCCCTTACCTAAGCACACTAGAAAACGTTTAACTGTCTTATTTGAAAGTATTTAAGAATTTTCACAAATCTCTCATTGGCTTACATTTTAGTGTTTGTTACTCTTCAATTTGTAGCAAATCTTACAGTTCACATCTTAGGAAAATGTATATATTTACCTCTGTTATGAGTAGTTTAGTCACTTGTAAATATATTAGTAAAAATTTATTTCTTCCAGCTTTATGGAGATGTAATTGACATGTATAAATTTAAGGTGTTCAGTGCGATAAATTGATAAATGTATATATTTTGAAATGTGTACCACAAGATAGTAAATACATCCTTCCCCTCACATAATGATCACTTTGTTGTCATTAAGAGAACATTAAAGCTCTGCTTTCATGGCAACTTCAAGTACTCAGTGCAGCATTAACTGTAGTCACCTTGCTGTACATTAGGTCCCCAGAATCCATTCTTTTTATTGCTAAAAGTTTGTATACCTTGACCTTCTCCCCTTTTCCCCTTACCCTGGCCCCTGGAAGTCACCATTCTGCTCTATTTCAGTGAGTTCTGTTTTTAGATTTTCTGTGTAAGTGAAATCATCTAGTATTTATCTTTCTTTGTCTGACATTTTTTTAAGTTAGTGTAAATTTAAAAGTCAATAGTCACATTCTGCCTTATCATTTTTATTTTTGATCATTTCTCTATTTAATAACATAATATGATATTATAGTCACATATATTCCTATAGCTTATCTTCAACTAACTAAAGATAGCTAAGCATTCACATATTTATTTCACAAAATTAGTTACACCGAATTTAAAATTATAATATGGGAATGAAACAAATATAAAGGTTTTTATTTTCTTTAATATTGAGTACTAAAATTAGAGGCTCTTTTTTCCCTTCTAAAATTTAATAATTTAGGTAGGGAGCTTCTCTTCTCCTTTAGTTAAAGTATTGAGAGGTAAAATTACTTTTTAGCTACAGATTCAGGGAAGATTAGACAGCTATGAAGTTTCACAACTTGGATGAATTTTTAAATTAAAATGTAAGCTTTGAGTAAAAGCAAAACGAGTACCTATAAATCCAGTGGCTAAGGAAATGTATTTTTAAGAAAACTTTTCATTATCATTCTGTATTAAGAATATTTTCTAACAATTCCATTCTCTTCATTACACAGATCTTATGTGTTATTGTAGTGTTTTTAAATTAGCTTTTGGTTTTATTAATGTGTTATACTTACATTAAAATGCTATATTAGAATTGTATTTCCTTTTACAACATAATTTAATGTATTATCCAGTGGTTATTATAATTCCAATGTATAAAAATCTGCTTTTTTTCATAAGTTATTTTAAGTTTCCCAGTAAAATATTAAAACCATTCCCAATTGTATGATTTCTTAAATCATATATGTTATTAATATGTATAAATCCCAGTAAAATCTGCTTTGTTATTGTAGAAATGATTGCATTTTCCATTGAATTTATATTGTATATTTATATTACCCAACCTATAAATGGGTGTCTTTAGAGGTAAAAGTTAATGTTATGTCCTCTGTTGTTTTGGTAATGACAATACACAAAATCAATAAAGAGTGATAGACTTAGCAATATTATGATTATGGTGCATTTACATTTAACATTTTAGTAGTGTGATCACATAAAATGAAACCAAAAGAAGAAGGAAGCAAGGAAAAGAATAAATACCAAAATGTTTTTAATGCTATACAGAATTAAACCCCATTTATGCAAAAATAATCAAATGCCATAATATTGAGAAAGTTCACTTTTAGAAAATAGCATTTCTAATGTACTGTTTTCAATTAAATGAGGCAGGACTGATTTTTGATTAATTGGAGAACTGTCATGTCCAATAATCATGCTATACCTTTTAATTACAGCATAGTGATGATGTATTTTAAAAACTTCATTTTTGACAAAATAGTCTTTGATGTAATGTTTATATTCAACTTTAATGGATTGGTTTAATTTGTGTGATATTTTTGATTTGCAGATTGCTCTGGGAACAGTTACTAATGTGGAAGAAGCAGTGAAGTGGATAAGTTACACTTATCTTTATGTACGGATGAGAGCAAATCCATTAGTATATGGCATCAGTCACAAGGCTTATCAGGTAGAAAACTCATTTGTAAAGAAAAGAAATCAAACCTTCTTTTTAATTCTGTAATCCTTTCATGGTATGAGGATAAATATTTGCTACTCCTGCCTCATCTGAAAAGAGTTAGGTAGCTGGAAGAAAAACAAAGAGCTTTAACCTTTTTTAGAAAATACGAAGGAAAATTAAATTTGTCCTCTGCAATTATTCCGCTTTATTTATAGTATCTCTTATATCAGAGATACTATAAATATATCTGAATAATAAGTTGATGAGTTATTATCTTAATAGCATGGAGGTTGGGACTCGTTCTGTGCACATAGACCGAAAATGAGATGCATGTGGTAGCAGCTACTCCTGTGAGCTCGGCAGTTGTGTGGTCCACATGGCGTACAGATTCTGTGCGAGCTTGTCTTTTCTTCAGAACTCCGCTTTATGTACTGTAAATGCTTCCTAATTACAGATATAATCCAGTTGTTCTCTAATGAAAACATTATTGCACCATCATCATGTGGATATTCACTTGTGTTAAGTAAAAATTAGCAAAGAAACTGAATTCAACTTAGAATTTTAGTTTTCCTACATTAACTAATAACTTAGTTTTTATTTATATTCTGTTGTGTAATCAAAGCAGTTGCCAATCTTGCTTTTTTTCTTTAATTCTCTTTTTCCTGTACAGTAGATTTGACCATGGAAAAATTGAAATTTAAGACCTAAGAGGAAAAAAAAATAAGAAAAGTTGTAGCATCAACTAGTTCTGAAGCTGCTAACATGAAATCATTTTTTTTTACTTACATTTACTGTAATTGGAATTCAACTACCTTTCTTCTCAGTTAAAACATATGCTATTCTTCAAATGTATATCTTCTTTTATGCCAGATTATTCTCAGCTATAAAATATAGGTGCATTGTAAACCTTAAAAATTTTAAAGAATATGATTCTAGCTATTCTGATTACAAATACAGGCTTTGTAAAAATGGTCAGTGGGACTATTAAAATATACTGAAGGGGCAAAACAAAACACACCATTTTCATAGACTAAGCCATCTTAATTCTTGGCACAATATAAACATATCAGTTGATTTTTAAGTACTAAATTAATATCATAAGTCATTTTTGTATAATTTTCCAGTATAAGAAAACAGAATTTTTTTCTTCTGAGATACAGGATTTTACTGCCTTTACAGTTCAGAGAACCTTACCTTTCTATTTTTTTAACTTATATGTTTTCATTTTATTATTCATTGTGAATTTGTGATCACAGTACTCATGAACTAACACATATCATGCAGTTTAACATATTTTTAATGATTTAGTAATATGTGATTAATAAAATGTTTTTATAAGATGAACTTGACATATACAGTATGTCACTTGTAGCAAATACTTAAGACTTTCTTTGTATTTGCTAATAAGACTCCTGACTCTACCTTACTTCCTTACAGTACATTTATTTGCCTCATTTTTCTAATGTTTTAAATTTATTTTAGCTGTATACCCTTTAAAGGCCATATCCCACTTTCTCGTTCCTGACCAGAGAGTGATCTTTCGGACCTGGCTTGTAGCATGCGTGTATGTGCACAGCCACACATTCACACACACTCTCATGTAGTAACAAGAATATTTGTTAACAATTGTTCTTTCTGCTAGGAAAAAGACTGATGTAATAGCTTCAAAACTATTCAAAATTTGTTATTACTTTATTTTGCTCTTTGATTCTATTATTATAGGGAAAAATGAGTTTTCCCATAAGCAGTTACGAAAACTAATGGAACACTAAAACCGTACTTTTGAAAGGATAGCTTTTTACTTATTTTTGTATACTTTGGCACAGGAAAGCATCTTCACTATTAGTTCTCCAAATACTGATAAAGTAACAACATGGTTTGATATTTTAAAATCCCTGTTTATTTAAGTGTGGGAGGGAGAAGGCATTTTTTTCTTATAGCTGATTTCTAGTTTTTACAATCTTAAAGATAATGACTAGGTCAGGGGGAGTGGTTGGGGGGAAATGCAGACAACTGTAATTGAACAACAATAAAATAAAACAAAAGATTATGACCATGTAAGAATTTTAGATTGAAGATAACATGCAGATAGATAATTTTAATGAATTTTATAGCTATATTTTATTCAAACCAAATAAATTTTTATTTGGTTTTTTTATTGAATAAAATAATTTCTAGTTATATCCTAAATTTATAAATATGTGCTTCTTTAAAAATTGTAATAAAAAGATATTCTGACTAAAACAAAAAATTTAGTTTTCATAAATAGGTATATGTAACTCTAAAGAAAAATGGTGATTATCTAAAGAAATATTGAAGTGCTTATGTATATTTTTTCCCCATAGATTGACCCGACATTAGCAAAGCATCGAGAACAGTTGGTCATTGAAGTTGGACGAAAACTAGACAAAGCTAGGATGATTCGTTTTGAGGAGCGAACGGGATATTTTTCCTCTACCGATTTGGGTAGAACTGCCAGCCATTACTATATTAAATACAACACCATTGAGGTATTAAACTGAGTGGAACAAATACAATAATACCCTTGCTATTAGATGCAGATATTTTCTGGATGTCAGAATATAGGACTAATGCAAAATAATGCAAGTTGTTAATAAATAAATATGCTTTTACCACAATGAATTCAATAATATATGCTCAGTAAAGACAAGAAAAAAATAAGACTTTAAATATGAAGGACCCCTTTGCCATCCTGTTCAGTAAGTATATCCCAAGCAGTAGACACACCGAAGCCAACACAGGTTGCCACAGGTTGGTGAGACCTGTGGAATGAATGTCTGAGTAATTTTAACTGGGAAGCAATGCCTTAATGATATCTTTGTATAAAAGCTTGAAAAATAATTGCACTTGAAAAATTTCTAACACTGACTAAAGAAGAGTTAGAAAAACTACTAAAATTGTAAAGGTAATTTTGACTATATAATTGGTACTTTGCTTGTTCCTTTTAACACAGTGTATGTAAGACCAGACCAGGTGCCACTGTAATATTTACACTTTAAAGAGTGTGTGCCTGTCTTTATGCGTGTTTGTAAACATACATATGTCAATGCATGGGGATACTTAACTGATTACCTGTGAGGAAAAGACTTAAGTTAGAAAAGAAGGGGATAGGTTAAGATGAATTTTTACTTTTTATTCTTAGAGGAAGTTTTAATTTTTTTCTTATATTCATTTTTATTTTTGTATTTAAAATCCTTTTTAAATCACAGCGTTAATAAAAATCACTGAAGTGAAATTGCTTCATAAATATGAAAACCTACACCTAAGCCCTGGCTGGTGTAGCTCAGTGGATTGAGCGCGGGCTGGGAACCAAGCGGTCCCGGTTCAATTCCCAGTCAGGGCACATGCCTGGGTTGTGGGGCAGGTCCCCGTGAGGGCCATGTGAGAGGCAAGCACACATTGCTGTTTCTCTCCCTCTCTTTCTCCCTCCCTTCCCCTCTCTCTAAAAATAAATCTTTAAAAAATAAAAATAAAAAGAAAACCTACGCCTATGTGAAATCTAAATTTTGTACTTATTTAGCATGTGCTTATGCATGTAATGTCCACCCATTGTGTCCACTAAGTAACCTTTCCCGTTAGTCCACCTGGTAGTGTGTTGGAACCAGACTACATCCTAAACCTGTTTGCAGCTCTCTTTCAGAAATCCTAGCCTTTCTTCAGCCTTGTTTTTATTCTATATGGCCCTTTACTTATTTTTTTTCTTCCCATTTACCTGAATTTCTATATGCCTTCACTAGTAATATTGCGGTATCATCACCAAAATCTTCAGGTTACATATTTTTAGTTATACCTCTCTAAATTTCATAAGATACATGGTCAGTTTAAATTTGGTAAATGGTAGATTTCCATATGTCTATGCTGAAAGTAAGCCAAAATCATAATTTTATGCTGAACATTTTTTTAGATATCTAATGTAGGTTTTGTTAACTGATTTATTGCCCTTGTTGTTTATAAAGAAAGATGTTCTCTAGCTAATTATATTTTAGGAATGCTTTTTAGTCTCTGATAAATAAGCAGAGATTTGGAATAATATGCCACATACATCATAACTCTGCATTGTCAAGGCTCAAATGTTTTTTAAGAATGTGTGATTTACAGTCTCATTTTTAATTTAAAATATTTTATTGGACCTTCTATTTTAATCAAATATAACACTTACCTTGGTAGACCTTCAATGAACTCTTTGATGCTCACAAAACAGAAGGTGATATCCTTGCTATAGTCTCCAAAGCTGAAGAATTTGAGCAAATCAAGGTAAGATTACTTGAAGCTTGAATCAAATACATATAAAATATGTATTCATTCATTCATAAAAGCTAATCAGTAATTGTTATTCCTCATGCTCTGTAAGCTGGATGACACTTCACATTTGCAGTACTAGCAATGTTCTTCCATTTATCAACAATGTCCATTATCCTAGATTATGATATTATGTCATACCTGACATCATTCTTTGCTCTCTACTGCAAATCAAATATAATTTAAGTAGGTTTTGAAATAATGAAATTGTCAGAGAATATAGTATGTAGATTTTGGTTTATTTGCAATATAAAGTTCACTAAAAAATATGAAAGACATGCATGATTCAAACTTAGATCTGAATATTTCTGAACCCATATTATAATTTAATCTTATTAACAGTGAAAACTTTAATACTTTGAATCATAGTACTTCACAGCTTTAAGCTATGAATGTGTTATACCATATAAAAATATATGACTCTAATGAATGCATTTGAAGATAATTCAAGTTTGCCCTAATCCATTTGGGCAGAGGTTTTACTCTGGTCAAATAAAATATGAAATCTCATCAGTTGAAGGATAGTGAGGTCAGAGAATTTAATTTTTGTGGCATATCAAATTTTTATATTTCAATGGCAACTTTAGTATTAGTGATGAATAATAAAATGTAATTGTGTCAACTTCAAGATAATTTCTTATTTTTTATTAACTACCTGTGAAAACAATTGCTGTTATTTTAGCATATAAAGGAAAATACAAGTGGAAAGTATTTTTAAAAACTTGCAATGTGGTTTTATTTCAATATGAAAAATTTTAGTAAATCAGCCCAAATAATCCTATAAAAACATTGATTCTTCCAGGTCAGAGAAGAGGAAATAGAGGAGTTAGAAGCCTTATTGAGCAATTTCTGTGAACTCTCAGCTCCTGGAGGTGTGGAGAACAGTTATGGGAAAATAAATATCCTACTTCAAACTTACATCAGCAGAGGCGAGATGGACAGTTTCTCCCTTATATCAGATTCTGCATATGTTGCGCAGGTAAGAATATTTTCTCTCCCCATTTCTTCTCTCTTCTTTACTTTTAGAGACTCAAGGAATTACTTCATGCTACCAAATTATTATTTTATCCTAGATCTGGTTCTATTTCATTTGCACATCTTTTATGCCATCTAAGCTGTTAGATATGGAATGGGGGTTAGAATTTGGTGGTTAGTTTGGCTCTTTAATGTTGCTGTTTTTTTTTTTTTAATTTCAGAGTTTAAAAGTATCAATATATGATTTATTTTACTTTAAATGATAATATTTATTTCTTTTACTCACAAAGGGCAATAATACAAGAAATTTTAAGGAAAAAAAGAAAGTACTGTGGAACCATTGTAGCTTTCCCCAAACATTAGAATTATAAAGAAAATTTTCTATCATTAAATAAGGCTTTATAAATATACCTCAGACCATATGTTTAGTATAAGTTTCTGGTTAAAAAAAAAGTCCTTTCTTCTCTACTGTTGACACTTAAAAATTAAGGACTGAAAGAAAATTATTCCATAAATTATAGCTCATTAAATGTATAAGATTTAAAAAATACTATAGTATTAAATGTTGTAATATTTATGTTTTTATATTTAAGACCCACATGAAGTAAAGAGTTTTGGGGTTTTTTTGCATTATTTACCTTTCAAATGAGAGGTTTTCTTTACAGATATAAGTTGTTTTTTTTTTAATTCTTTAGTTTAAAAAGAATAACATTTTCATTTTTATTGAGTAATGCCTCTTGTAAGTTAAGGAGAAATAAAAGCTTAATCTGTATATCTTATGTTTGTAATTTTGTTCAAAGACTTAATATAGAAAATGTTTTTTTATTAAATTAATATAAATTGCCATGAATACTGAGTAATGCTTTGATACAACTATGAACATGAAATATTTACAAACGTGAGGCAAGATGTATTGGCAAACAATTTGAATGAATGCAGTAACTTAATATAACCAAGACACCAGGTGATGTGGAAACTTTTTTTGCATCTTGGATAAGATGTTTCTGCCATAGAAAAATTTTATATATTCTCTAAAACCCATAGCTTTATAGGAACCATTGTTTCTCACTTCTTTTGTTTATTTGTTTTTCTGAAAAATAACATATTTATTTTTTATGATTTTATATTGAAATAGTTAATGATTTAAAATGTAAAGCTTTACTAGGTTCTAGATGAAAAAGCTACCCACATTTCTGCTTGTTTCAAAATTACGAAGATATTATCAGAGACTGATATACAAATTGCTTTAAAATATAATATTTACTGTTTCTGCCCTGGCTGGTATGGCTCAGTGGATTAAGTACCAGCCTGCAAACCAAAGGGTTGCTGGTTCAATTCCCAGTCAGGGCACATGCCTGGGTTGTGGGCCAGGTCCCCAGTTGGGGGCATGCGAGAGGCAAACACACATTCATGTTTTTCTCCCTCTCTTTCTCCCTCCCTTCCCCTCTCTCTAAAAAATAAATAAATAAAATCTTTTTAAAAATTTACTGTTTCTTCATCATTACTGTGCAGAAAGTCAATATCAGAACATCAAGGACATTTTTGAAAGTATCCCTGGTTTTCTTTAATAGCTATTACAGGTTTATCATCCTTGAATGCATTAGATAAATTATTGTTGATTTTATTTATATTTTAAGTTTAGGCCATCAGTAGTTCCTTCCACAAGTACTCTTCTCAGCTCTGTAAAATGGTACTGCTCTATTTCTTTAACTTTATTCTGTCAGCTCCTAAGAAAAATCCTTGGCTCAAGTATCCTATGATTTTATTTTAAAAAGCCAAGATTTCTCCTGGCTGGCGTAGCTCAGTGGATTGAGAGCGAGACTATGAACCAGAGGGTCGCTGGTTCGATTTTCAATCAGGGCACATACCTGGGTTGTGGGCCAGGTCCCCAATAAGGGGGCATGCGAGAGGCAACCACACATTGATGTTTCTATCCCTCTCTTTCTCCTTCTCTTCCCCTCTCTCTAAAAAAAATAAAATCTTAAAAAAGAAAAGCTGAGATTTACCCCTCTGAGCGGTACATGTCAGAGACTTGTATCATTATTTCCACACGATTTTTATCATTCTAGATAAAATGTCTTGTTTGTATCCTGTCACATGGGATCTCTCTTTCCTTCTCTTGGAGCTTTGTGGAAACAACTGTGGGTTCTGAAATAAAAACAAAGTATATACTTTCAAACACAGTGGGAAAACTAGCCTAGCAGTTTTTTACAAGAGCAATGGGAATGGTGATAACAGACTTACTTTATAGACATAATTATCAAAATGTTCATTTTATTTATCATTTTCTGGGCCTAGTAAGAGCCATCTTATTATTATTAATGGATATCAGAGCTGTCCTCATGGTTCTAAATACCATATCTTTTCTAACATTTATAACACTGAAAAAAAATAGTTGATTTGTCAAAAGACAAATATACATTTCATATAAAATGTAAAACTAAAGTCCCTAACTCTTACCATCATAATTTCAAGCCGGATCATCTACTTGCTATTTAAAATCTTTACTTTTTTTCAGCTCTTTTTATGGATTTGACCATATTTAACATTCTTTATTTTCAAATACAGATACTATTAGATATTATAAAGTGTCTACAAGTTCACGATTTTAAAAACAGTCTTCAATGTTACTGATAGAGGAAAGGCGGCAAAACAAATGGAAACTGACTGTACAAATGGGGAAAATGTCTCCAATCATTATAACTTTCTACATGTCTATTAATGAAATTATTTTCAGACCACTGAATTTAGAGTCTTGGAGTTAAGTTTGCAGTTGTTTAGATCTATCTTTGAATAGATACTCTGATTCCAGCTGTGTGACCTTGGTCAAATTATTAACCTCACCAAGCTTTAGTATCTTTATCCATAAAATTATAATATCAGGACCAATCAAATGCAGTTGCTACAAAGCGTAAACAGATTATATATATATAAAGCAGTTGACATACTGCTTAGTTTATAGGAAGTCATTAACATGGGCAGCTGCATTTATCAGTATTTCCTTTGTCACCCTTCTCTCACCAGTTGTTCTCCTGACTGAATCCCAGAGTCTTCCTTATTTCTCTAAGTAGACTTGTAAATTTTTTTTTTTAAGATTTTATTTTTATTTATTTTTAGAGAGAGGAGAAGGGAGGGAGACAGAGAGGGAGAGAAACAGCAATGTATGGTTGCCTCTCACAGGGGACCTGGCCCGCAACCCAGGCGTGTGCCCTGACCGGGAATCGAACCGGGACCGTCTGGTTCCCAGCCCGCGCTCAGTCCACTGAGCTACACCAGCCAGGGCTAGACTTGTAAATTTAATCATATCACTATACTAGACTGTTATATTCCAGATGGCCTAAACAGCCCTCTAAGTACGTTGCATGCCTTTTGTCTCTTCCTGCTCTATTCCTACTTAGAGGGTATAGGGTGGAGCTTCCTGAGAACTTGGAAATAAGGCTACCTCTGAAAGTTAAACAGGATAACATCCACATGCAAATGAAGGAGCTAGTTATTCTTATATAGAAATAATAAAGATAATTAGGTGTATATGAGAATAGATGTTGCCCACAATTGAAGGATGCACTTTGACATACTTCTTTTGAAACTGAGTCTGAATAATAAATGTATTGGCAGGTTTAAAAGCCTATATTACCTAACCACCAATCTCCCCTTTTTATTCTTCAGAATGCAGCTAGAATTGTCCGTGCTCTCTTTGAAATTGCTCTGAGGAAACGTTGGCCTGCCATGACCTACAGGCTCCTGAATCTTAGTAAAGTCATCGACAAGAGGCTCTGGGGTTGGGCTAGCCCTTTGAGACAGTTTTCAGTCTTACCACCACACATTCTCACAAGATTAGAAGAGAAAAATCTTACTGTAGATAAGCTGAAAGACATGAGAAAAGATGAAATAGGTAAGAAGGAAGCAAAAATGTTTTAATGTGTTATTCTGTGAACATAAAATATTTTACTAGATATAAAATACTGTGAATTTTCACATTACTCAAGATAAATTCTTATCATTTTTATGAATATTTTTTAAGATGCTCGAATCACATGGTTTATTCAGTAAATGTAAAACACACGGTAAGGAACAAGGCAAAAGCAGTAGGGGAGGCTAACACATTTAGGATCTGTTACAATTTGGGGGGGTTCACACAGCCTGAATTCCGGGTTTGCAGTGGGCAACTGTCCTGTCAGACTGAGGCCCCCTGTGTACTGCGTGCCTCAGATACCTCCTGGTGTTTGGTACCTCCTTGGTTCTTCCCTCCCTTTTTACCTCAGTTCACAAAAATATGTTCTACTTACCAATGTCTGCCATGTCACACTCACTTACGCTGTGGAATGCATGTGAGTTCCACCGATCCCACCTGCTTTCTTTTTCTTTTTCTTTTTTTATTTTGTTTTGTTTTATTTTATTTTTTTACTTTTAATCTTTATTGTATTTTTTTTTTTACATTACCTTTTAGTCTCCTTATACTCCCCTCCTCCCATCAATCACCACAATGTTGTCCATGCCCATGAGCAGCCCAAGTCCATCGGTAGATGAGTGGATAAAACAACACTGGAACATTTACACAGCAGAATCCTACTCATTCGTGAAAAAAAGAAGAAAATTTTACCATTTGTAACAGTGTGGATGGATCTGGAGAACATTATGCTAAGTGAAATAAGCCAGTCAGAGAAAGACAAATACCATATGATTTCACTCATATGTGGACTCTTACGAACAGATTGAACTAACAAGAAGAATGGGGACAGACTCATAGGTGGAGAGCAGGATGACAGCTCGTGGCGAGGGGCCAGAGGGTGAAGTTAAGGGAGTGGAAGCTTTGTGTATGAATTTTTTTTATTTATCTAAATTCTAATAGAAGTCCCTCCAAATTTTATGATGTCACTCAAAAGAACTAGCAGTTAAAGGGAATTTAAGTGGTCACACCATTGAGTGTTTTATATATAGAATCACAGCTGTAAATGATGAGAATTAGTTAACAAGGTTTTTCACATAGTATTGAAAAATTATTCTTACATACATTTCCATGTATTTTAACGTTTAATTGGAGAAACATATAATGCTTTGACTAGGTACTATTTCAGATTCTAAATGAGTAGCTACCATTCATGTAGGTAGTCAGGTGGAAGAAAAATAAGAGGGAAGATTGCTACTGGCAAAAGGTCCAAAGATGTGAAGAGAGGCTGAGATAGCCATCTCACTTGTAGTAAGAAGAATACTTATGAGATGGAAGGGAGGCACCAATATGAATAGAGAGAAATTAAGGATATTAACTACAGAAGAAGAGAGTATTCACATTGGAGTAACATTTATAAATTTTTTTTTGGAATTGTACCATTTCTTTTTTTTTTTTAATTGTTGTTCAGTTATGGTTGTCCTCATTTTTCCCCCCAGTGCTCTCCCCTGCCCCATCAAATCCCCACTCCCAAAGACAATCCCCACCCCATTGGCCTTGTCTATGGGTCCTTTGTACATGTTCTTTGACTTGACTTGTAACATTTTATCAAAATAAGGAGGAATGCTCTAGTTTCAAATTTAGATGAATATAAAACATTTGATTTATTCACAAATGTTCTTTAAAATATTATATTATGAAGAGGCAAGACATATAAGAAATAGTGATGCTATAAACTAATATAAAAGAATATTGAATGCAAATTAAAATTGAAAAATAAAATTATATGTATAATACTTATGTCTTATACATATATACACATATACGTGTGTGTGTGTGTGTGTGTGTGTGACCTATTCCCTTTTAGTTACTTGGACTAGCATAGGGAAATGGTTATAGTAAGTCACATTTATTTGTGTCTCCCCAACCCACCCTGGCCTCACATACATATCTGTATTTTAAAATCTGATCATTTATGAAAATACGTGTAAGTGGTTAATTTTGTGCCAGATTGACCATATTTAATATTTTATCTTTGTTTTTTGGAAATGGGTATGGATGGATGAATTGTGGTTTATTATTAAAGCATTCCCCATCACGAGTATTAAGTTGTGAAATAGACCTTGAATAAATTAATGGTTGTTCTCAAAAAACACTAAATATTTTTATAATGTGTCATAAACTAACTGGAAGAAAAGAAGAACTGTTTATGGTAGTTTAAACACTATTAAGTCTCAGTAATTTTAAGAACCCTATTAATAGCTGAAGAAACCTTGACACTGGTTTTCAGAGCTATGAATTGCTAATTCAAGTTAACTATTACAAAATATTCAAACATGCCAGGTCAAGAATGTCAACTATTCTACATAGCAAATCATAAAACAAGCAATAAAATCACCCTCTCTGAAATCCCATTTACAAGTCAGATTATATTGCTTTTATTCTGTTGGACACATTCATTCTATGTGATGTTTTCCTTGCAGGTCACATGCTGCATCATGTGAATATTGGACTCAAGGTCAAACAATGTGTTCATCAGATTCCTTCCGTTACAATGGAAGCTTCCATTCAGCCCATCACACGGACCGTACTCCGAGTGACGCTCAGTGTCTGTGCTGATTTCACTTGGAATGATCAGGTAGAAATGGAAAATGCCTATCTCAGTGTTAAGTGAAAATGTCTCTGCTGCAACTTCAACTCTACCTCCTTACATCTGTCCTTACAGCATTTAGAAAATTCTCTCAAATATATATATTAAAGATTCATTTAAAATGTTGTACTAATACTTTCATCAAGAAAAATGTGTGATATGATTTATTAATATGATAGCCATTAGACCTCTTCAGAACATCTAGGAAACCTGAAATCTCAACATCAAACATTCATTTAGTGAATTCAGCTGCATTGGGACTTTGCTTAATTCTGTCTTCTTTTATTTTTCCTGTTGTTTTTGTTTTTGCCATCTCTAATTACTGTCGTTTTCGCCTACTAGAAATTCAAGATTCTCCATATTGAAAGAGCCCTTTTTAAACCCTGATGTTATTGTTCTCTTCTTCAACAATAGACTTGTAGAAAGACTATTCTGCATTTCCTCCTAGTCGCCTGTTTCTTTCCTGCTGAAACTACTACTTCAGGCTTGGATCACCAAAGACTGACTGGTTGTCATAATAAATGGCTTTTTCATAATTACTTTCTTTACTTCTCTGAACATTCAGCACTATGCATAGTGCTTGAAAATGTTCTCCTTGGCTCCCATCACATTCCTGTTTCTGTTTTTACCCCTCCTTCTGTTCTTCCTTAATACCTTAGATGTTATTATACACATGTCAATATCCACTCTGGATTTTCTTCCTCATCAATCAATATTTCTTAAGGTTTATTTTTGTACCAGTTACTATGAAGAGAGTACAGTAGAGTAATAGATATGCAAATAAGAGTCACTCCTTTCTTTCAAGAAGCCAGTGGGGGAAGACAAGTAAATCAGTAATTGTAGTATAGCAATATTTACTTTACATGATTACTATAAGGTCTAGTTAAGTGGATACAAATACCTTCTGGTTTACATGACATTAGTACATCTTTAATGTAAATGAAATTTATTCAAAACATGTTCTAAAGTTACACAGCCAGAATCCTAATGCAAATCTACCATGGTCTTAAAGTATTACCACCTTTAATTTCTACAGTTTCCTCATCTGTAAACATTACAATAATAATCTTTCTCATAGAATTTCTGTGAGGAACAGATGATATAAAATTATATTTTATATTAAATCAAAATCTTTGCATAAAATATAAAATTATAATTAACCATAAACTCATATTTCAAGTTTTATATTTAAGAGAATATTTTTGAAATGCATAAAGTTTCATTTTTTTACACAGTTTTCTTCTGTTGGTATCCACAATAAGTCTCATAATTTGGCTTAATTCACCAGTAAAAAGGAGTATTTAATTGTTTTTATAATTAACTCTCTTAGTTAGGATGCTCTTGGCTGCAAGAGTAAAAAACATGACTTCACTCAAACTGTTAAACAAGAAAATGTATTATCTTTCACAATAAAATGTCTACCAGTAGAATAAGCCCTAAAGATGACTGAGTCTTCTGTTTCATGTCATTCAGGGCTTAGGATCTTTCCATCCTTTTGCTCTCCTTACATCCTTTTACTCTTTTAGTTACTTGTCAGATGTTTCCATGCTTCTTTGTTCATACTTAAAGAGAGGGAAACACCTCATTGCCCCAGCCCAGAGCATGGACTGTAAGATCTCTCCTTTGGTCTAACTGGGCAGTATTGGTCATGTGCCTGTCCTTTACTGCCACCTGTTGTTGGGGGGCGGGAGGGGGGGCAGTGCCAGAGCTGATTGCCTTATGCTAACCAAAACTATTCTAGGAAATGAGGTCACCTTCTCCTGAGTCACTTGAAAGAGAGATGAATACTGAGTAAGGCTGGGCTTTGTTAGAAAAAAAAGAGAGAGGAAGAAGAATGAATATACAAAAGTTGGTATTTCATTTATCTAATAGAATATTATTTGTCTATACAAAGAAGTGAAGTGCTGATGTGTATTATAATATGAATTACCTTGAATACATATGAAATGATTCCATATAAAATGACCACATATTAAATGACTTATATGAAACGTGCAGAATAGGCAGATCTATAGAGAAAGAAAGTAGATTGTGGTTGTCAAGGGTTGGAAGTTGGGGAGATGTGGAAAGATGGGTAGTGACTGATAATGGGTACGAGTTTTCTTTGTAGGGTGATGACAGTGTTCCAAAATTAGATTATAGAGATGATTATACAACTTTGTAAGTATATTAAAACCATTGAACTGTATACTTCAAACGAAAACTTTGATATCGCAACAAAGCTGTCAAAAACAGTGGGTGCTGGGTGCGCAAACAGCAGTGTGTATATTCCTGACTTGAGTTACAGTATACATAGTGAAAGGGCACTGTTGTTCTTCCAGGTCCATGGGACAGTAGGAGAACCCTGGTGGATTTGGGTAGAAGATCCTTCAAATGATCATATTTATCATTCAGAGTATTTTCTAGTTCTTAAAAAACAGGTAAACATCTATGTATGCCTATATGCTTATGTTGCTCTCATATATAGAAAATATAAACTAACAATTTCTGCTTTTACTTATTTCTCTATAATTTCTGCTGTCGTTAAAGCTGTATTTTTTTTACGTTTCCGTGTGGTTTTAAAAGAAAACAATTAAATGTCACAATATTTATAATATTCAGTGTGATCTTAGTTTGAGAAATTGAATTGTAATCTTTATCATTGTTTAAGGCAAGGCTTCCAGAAGGGTGGAATATGTCAAATAGGTGGTATATATAACATAAAAATAAATTAAATAAATAGGAAATAAATAATAACTTTGGGTGCTACATAAACACTGTACTAAATAGTATTGTATCACAATGTGATTTTTTAAACTATTTTAAATGCAAAATACAGCTTTATTTAAATAAATACAGTGGCAAAACGATAGGAGAAAAGGGGGGATGGGAAACGAAAGTCCAGAAAGGCAAGAGACACGTAGTAGGGCAATCCCCAACCTTTTGGACACCAGCGACCAGTTTCGTGGTGGAAGACAGTTTTTCCACAGGCAGGGGTTGGGGTGGGGGGATGGTTTCAGGATGATTCAAGCCCATTACATTCAAGCTGACATCCTGCTGTGTGGTGGTGCAGAGGGGCAGGTTGGGGACCCCTGACGTAGTAGAGTGAGAGTCTTAAATGGGCCCATCTATTTGTGCAATAGGTAAGTTTCAAATTAACATTTCACAACTCTCACTATTCAGATGTAATTAAAAAACAATAACCATCAAATGAGACTTTCCTTTTTGGAATTCTCCATAAATCCCAGGAGAAAGACTCAATTTGATGCTAGCGTGCCTGACTCAGATGCTCCAGTCCTACTTTCTCTTTTTCCCAAAGAGAAAGAAAGCTTCAGGCTGGGAACCTTGGTGGGCAGCAGTAGAATTTCATAGCAATGTTTTGTTTCCATTGCATTTGTCTTCATAATTACCTTCTATTATACCAAATGGTTTTGTTTTTACACCTAATAAAGTCGTCTACCATATTTTGCCTTGTATAATGCACTCCTGTGTATAATATGCACCCACATTTTGGGCCCAGACTGTCAGGAAAAAAATCTTTCATTTTAATTTTTAAATTCAAGTTTTTATTTATTTATATTTAGAAACAAAACTGATTATCATATTCCATATGCAAAATAATATGTATCAATATCATATTATTTTGCATGTGGATATCATTATTGCTTTCTAGAGTTACGCTTTTAACACATAAGCATAAATTAAAAGAATTAAAAACATTTATATAGAGATGGAATTAGTACTGTCCATGTATAATGTGCATCCTTATTTTTCCGTCAAAAATTCGGGCAAAACACTGCACATTATACACAACAAAATATGATAAAGAAAAATATTAAATAAAAATCATACAGTTAAGTAATTGAATGAATAAAGTTTGGGAAATCTGATAAAAAGTCAAATTAACCCTGGCTGGTGTGGCTCAGCACATTGAGCCAACGTGGAAACCAAAGGGTCGCCTGTTCAATTCCCAGTCAGGGCACATGCCTGGGTTGCAGGCCAGGTCCCCAGATGGGGGCATGTGAGAGTCAACCACACACTGATGTTTCTCTCTCCCTCTTTTTTCCCTCCCTTCCCCTCTCCCTAAAATCAATCAGTCTTTAAAAATTTTTATCAAATTAGTAACCCTTAATTTATGATGAATACATTGTGAATATTGTAAATTGAGTATAACTTTACCTCCTGTTATGTCAGGTATCCTCAGAAAGGAACTGCCCATGAGTTTCTGAAGTATTTGAATATCAGCTATTTAGAAATCCAAGATATTTTCTTTATCTCTAGTTTATATTGCTTTAGATACCATTGTCTTAACAATAGACTAATAAGACCTTTGTAATATTAGAATATCTATATTCATTTTAGACTTTGTTTCATATTAGGTCATTAGTAAAGAAGCTCAACTGCTGGTATTTACAATCCCTATTTTTGAACCTTTGCCTTCCCAATACTACATCCGAGCCGTGTCTGATAGGTGGTTAGGAGCTGAGGCTGTATGTATTATCAACTTTCAACATCTGATTCTGCCAGAGAGGCATCCTCCCCATACAGGTAACGTATTGAATAGTAATTTGAATCATGGATTTTCCAAAATTGTTTTAGTTAATGTTGAAAAGTGTCTGTGCTTTAAAGTCATTGGAATCAGAATCAAAATCTAACTCATAATAATTCAAGTTAATTTAGTTTTCATTACCTTGAGCAGCAGTTCACTTGACCACTCTAGTCAGTTGTCCGGCCAACCAAAAGTAATTTGTTATAGGGACCATTCTGATACTGAAGTTTGCAAATGGCTTTCATTTTTCTACAAATTGGAGTAGATTTAGTTTTGTTCTATAACATACACATTTTTCTACACCTGTCATTCAAATTACTTTCCTAATTGGAAAAAATATGGCATTGTAGTTGGTGTATGGGGAACTCCCCGCAAAGTGTCCAGTGGGTCGATATTATAAACCGGTAATAGGGAAAAAAACATCTGTAACTAGTACATAAGAATTTATATTAAGCTTTTTATCTTCTCTAAAGAATTAAGCTTTGTTCTAATTTAATCCTATGACACAATATTCAGCATTGTGCATATTTTCCAGTTATTAACAGTACCTCATATGTATTTTCAGAATTATTGGATCTTCAGCCTTTGCCAGTCACTGCTTTGGGGTGTGAAGCCTATGAAGCGCTGTACAACTTTAGCCATTTTAACCCTGTGCAGACACAAATATTTCATACACTGTATCACACAGACTGTAATGTCCTACTTGGAGCCCCCACTGGATCAGGAAAGACTGTTGCAGCTGAATTAGCCATTTTCAGAGTCTTCAACAAGTACCCGACTTCAAAGGTGTGTTTGAAAAAAAATCGCATGTTTACATTCAGTTAGAAAAGGCATTTCATAATCTGTATACTAGCCAGTTCTAAATATACTAGCAGTACTCAATATGTAGCTTTGAAACTCTTCTAGGAAATTTTTCTGGTTGGTAGTCAGGTTTGGGGTAGGGGGAGATTAGTATTAAAATCTCAGCCACAAGAAAATTTACTGTAAATGTTGGAGTCCTCTAGTTTGGTTTTTATATACATATTGGTACTCATACACCCTTTCCTCATCATAAGATACCTATATTTTGTCAGCATTTTCATTGTAAGATACTTAATGCCCAGCCATAATTATAAGATATATAATGATTCATAATCCAAAGTCTTTGGCTATGGAGGAGATACAAATTCAGTACTTTACCAAATGCAGTTTTTTAAAACATATATTTTATTGATTATGCTATTACAGCTGTCCCATTTTTTTCTCCCCTTTATTCCCCTCCGCTCTGCACCCCACCTCCCACCAGCATCCCCCCCTTTAGATTATGCCATGTGTTGTACGTATAATTTCTTTGGCTTCTCCATTTCCTATAGTATTCTTAACCTCTCCCTGTCTATTTTGTGCCTACCAATTATTCTTATTCTCTGCAGCTTTTCCCCCATTCTCCCCCCTCCCCTTCCCCACTGATAACCCTCCATGTAATCTCCATTTCTTTGATTCTGTTCCTGTTCTAGTTGTTTGCTTAGTTTGTTTTTGTTTTGTTTTGTTTTGTTTAGTTCAGTTGTTGATAGTTGAGAGATTGTTATCATTTTACTGTTTGTATTTTTGATCTTCTTTTTCTTAGATAAGTCCCTTTAATGTTTCATATAATAAGGGCTTGGTGATATGAACTCCTTTAATTTGACCTTATCTGGGAAGTACTTTATCTGCCCTTCTATTCTAAATGATAGCTTTGCTGGATAGAGTAATCTTGGATGGAGGTCCTTGCCTTTCATAACTTTGAATACTTCTTTCCAGCCCCTTCTTGCCTGAAAGGTTTCTTTTGAGAAATCAGCTGATAGTCTTATGGAAACTCCTGTGTAGGTAACTATCTCCTTTTCTCTTGCTGCTTTTAAGATTCTTTCCTTCTCTTTAATATTGGGTAACATAATTATGACGTGCCTTGGTGTGTGCTTCCTTGGGTCCATCTTCTTTGGGACTCTTCCTGGACTTCCTTGATGTCTATTTCCTTCACCAGATTAGGAAAGTTCTCCTTCATTATTTGTTCAACTAAGTTTTCAATTTCTTGCTCTTCCTCTTCTCCTTCTGGCACCCCTATGATTTGGATGTTGGAATGTTTCAAGTTGTCCTGGAGGTTCTTAAGCCTCTCCTCATTTTTTTGAATTCTTGTTTCTTCATTCTTTTCTGGTTGAATGGTTATTCCTTCTTTTTGTTCCAAATCGTTGATGGGAGTCCAGGTTTCCTTCCCATCACTGTTGGTTCCCTATACATTTTCCTTTATTGCACATTACATAGCCTTCACTTCTTTCTCTGTTTTGCCACCATACTCAACTATTTCCGTGACCATCCTGATTACCAGTGTTTTGAACTCTGCATCTGATAAGTTGACTCTCTGTTCATTGCTTGGTTCTACTTTTGGAGCTTTGATCTGTTCTTTCATTTGGACCGTATTTTTTTGTCTTGGTGCACCTGTTACGTTGTAAGGGACGGGGCCTCAGGTAATCACTATGGCAGGGCGTCACTACATTGTGGCACTGTATGTGGGGGTGTGGGGGTCAGAGAGGGAGCAGTGCTGCTTGCTCAGCTCTCAGACAGCTTTTAGTCACTTCTTCCACTACCCACAAGCAAATTGGGCCCTTCTGGTGTTGATTCCTGGGTGGGTGGGTTTGTGTACATTATAGGACCCCGAGGGTCTCTCCAAGGAACTCTCCTGTGAGGATGGGAGTTTTTCCTGCCACCGCAATCCCCACAGGTTTTTGTAGCCAGAGGTTTTGAGGCTTTCTTTTCTCATGCTAGAACCCTGGTTTGTGTAGTCTGTCTTGCTCCCCAGTTGTTCCTCCCGATTTATTCTCACATGAATGTGGGACCACCAGCTGCTGCCTTGCTTCACATCCTCTTCTCCCCAGCTGCCCATCTCTGGCCCTCCTACTGCTCTGGACGAATGTTTCTTCTTTAACTCCTTGGTTTGGACTTCCATACAGTTTGATTTTCTGGCAGTTCTGGTTGATTTTTGTTTTTAAATTTGTTGTCCTTCTTCTGGTTGTGCAAGGAGGCAAAGTGTATCTACCTATACCTCCATCTTGGCAGGAGGTCCTGGTTTTTCCAAATACAGTTTGGTTATACACAGGAAATGTTGAGGTACTTTTATTCCACTTTTCTCTAAGTGACTGTATCATTATGTAATGTAAAATTACACGGCAAGTCAAATAAGTATTGATTTTAAGTGTTCTTGAAATACAAAGTACAGTTTAAAAACATTTTTTAAGTAAGCGAATTTATATGTTGTGATTGGAATTGTGTACCATTTTTGTTTGTATGATTTCAGAAATGTTTTAATTTCCTTTTTTAGTGACTTCCACTAGTGATTTTTTTCCCTGCTTAAAGTTTTCCTACTTCTCAGTATATTATAAGATTATTGATCCATTAGGTGATATGTTAATACACTAGTAGAGCTCTACTATAAATTTGAAACCTTTTAGAAAGAAAAGAATTATTTTTGTGAATAATCTGTATGTAAATTTGATTATTAGAACCATTCATCCTTTTTTATTAATAAAAGGTATAACACCTAAAACATACACATCACTGGCACATTCCATAAAAATCAACATTAAAATTTAGACAAGCAGATTATTTCTCTTCAGAATTTTAAAATTAAAAAAGTTACAAATCAGATAACTTTTGATTTTAATTCTAGGAAAAACTTATTTTCATTTGAGCCCTAATTTTCTCTAAATAGTATATATTGTCTCATAATTGTTTTATTTTTTTCACAAATATATAATTTTTTTTACTGAGTAGATAATTTTACTTTAAAATAGTTTTTTAAAAAATTACCTCTGGTACTTTTTACAAAATACTTAAAATTTTCTGTCCATATTATGCTGTACTATGTATTTCAATCTTTGGATAAATGTAGAGTAAGTTAATGACTTTTTCCCATTATGTTAAAATTTTAAGTCTTTCAGTATTATATGATGCATTTTAAAACCACACTGTTCATGGGAGTTTTTATGTCCCCCACCTTTAGGCAGTATATATTGCACCCCTAAAAGCCCTTGTACGTGAAAGAATGGATGATTGGAAAATTAGAATAGAAGAAAAACTTGGTAAAAAGTAAGTTCTTATTTTTTCAAAAGATATGCTTTGAATAATCTAAAGGGACCAACCAATAAAAGATTTGCATAAAACAAATGCTTTTACATTAATTTCCATTATGTTTTATTTAAAGGTATTGTACATTAGATTCCACATGTAAGTGAAATCATATGGTATGTGTCTTTCTCTGGCTGACTTATTTCACTTAGCATAGTGTTGTAATGAATAAACTGAACTAGGAAGCAAAGTGGAGGCAGTCTCATACATAGAGAGCAGGCCGGCAGCTCTGGGCTGGGGGTGGGGATGGAGGGATTAAGCAAAAAGAAAGGGAGGCAAGGAGGGAAGAGCAGAGAGGCGAAGGGAGGATGGAAAAGAAGGAAGGAAAGAAAGAAAGAAAATTCTTGGTCATAGACAACAGTGTGGTGATTGCAGGGAAAGGGGGGCAGAGGATATTTTAGGGGGTATAAATGGTAATAGAAAAAATATAATTTAACAAGAAGACATTATAACTACTACTAAAATGTTATCAATAGTTCCATTGTTTTAAGATTAAAAAATAAAATTCCTTAAATTATTTAATATGAATACTTTTATTGGCAAGATAATTACCAAGCAATAAAAATTATTTGAAGGACGTGACTTTTTAAACAATATTTAAATATTGCAGTGTTGTTTTTAATAGCAAGATTTCAGGTACCCCGAGTGCCCACTAAATAAATCCTGGTATAGTCACACAGTACAAAATGCTCTAGAAAAAGATCCCTTTCTATACTGAAGGAGTGATCTCTGGAGATAATGCTGAAAATGTTTTAAAGAAAGTATTCTACCTTTGTTTTTGCAAACTGGTGACAAATATAAATATACGGTTGCTTCAGAAGGAGAACTGGGTGACAGACTCGGCATGCTAAGAGACTACTCACTATATATTCTTTGAGCCATATGATTATATTATATATTCAAAATAATAAGTGAAAGTAAAAAGTGAATGAAAATAAGTAAAAGCTTTGGGAACACTACACTAAGAGTAGCTAACCTTGCCCTTTTTAAAATGTGTGAAAGTTTTATTGATATTTTTTAATTTTGAGTTTGCCTCCAAATTTCCCTCTTTCTCACTATAAAACAGTCTGCTCAGAATGAGGTGGTACGTATTTCTCCCAGCTTTCTTCTTTATGTCCTAATATGTTTGAATCTGCCTATAATCTGTAAAGAAAACTTCAGTCTGAGAAATTGAGTTTACACATAATCATATTCTTAATCAATACCTCCTTTTCTCTTAATAAGGCAACACTTACCTTCATTGGAAGGTTTTATTCCAGCATACTGAGAAGAAGGTCTGAGCTCATCTCTCTAAAAATCACATCGGGCAGAGAAACATAACTAACCACAGCTAAGTCTGACACATTTTGTATCAGCATAAAAGTTATATTGTTAGTATTTTGAATTTATATACATCCTTCATTTTATGGAAGAAGATCATCTTAAAATTCTTAAGAAATTTATTTTGGACTCAAATCACAGAACATTTCAGAAATCAAAAAGAGATAAAGTGGTCTTAAGCATTTTAAAATATTATTTTGGAAGATATATTTTTGCCTTTCCACAGTCATATGTTACCTGAAAAGTTAAAGGGATCATTTTTATTCCTCTCCAGAGTTATTGAACTGACAGGGGATGTGACTCCTGATATGAAATCCATTGCCAAAGCCGACCTCATCGTCACCACACCAGAGAAGTGGGATGGAGTCAGCAGAAGCTGGCAAAATAGGACCTATGTAAAGCAAGTCACAATTCTCATCATAGACGAGATCCATCTCCTTGGTGGGTACCACTGTATCTGAAGCCACTTTACAAACTTTGATTCTTGTGTCTGCATCAGCCAGCATCAGGATTTGTTACAACGATTAATGTGTATTATTTTTATTTCCTAGGGGAGGAAAGAGGCCCTGTTCTAGAAGTCATTGTGTCTCGAACAAATTTCATCTCATCGCACACAGAAAAACCTGTTAGAATAGTTGGGCTCTCTACTGCATTAGCTAATGCCAGAGACCTTGCCGACTGGCTCAATATTCGTCAGGTATTCTAAAGATTGATAAATCAGGCATTTGATAATGTGGCTTAGGTAGCTGCATTGAGGAAGCACTAAAACATTGTAAACTTAAATATAAAAACTAAAAATGGTTTCTCTCATTTTTACTCTAGATGGGCTTGTTCAACTTCCGACCATCAGTACGCCCAGTTCCACTGGAAGTTCACATTCAAGGCTTCCCAGGTCAACATTACTGTCCTCGTATGGCTAGTATGAATAAGCCCACATTTCAGGGTAAGCTTCAGGTTCTTGGAATGAATAGCAACTATTTTATGTGATAGCCTTTAAATGCATTCTAAATTTGGGTTTCTTTGAAAGCGTGCTATTGCTCCAAGTTTCTACAGATATCCAACTATTTACCTCAACTGTATTAGATTTATATAAATGATAAGATTTGTAGTACAATAAATGTACCATATTTTTTGGACTCTAAGACACACCATACCATAAGACACACCTAGGTTTTAGAGGAGGGAAATAGGAAAAAAAATTTTGAAGCAAAAAATGTGGTAAAGTATTTCATAACATAAATAACATAATATTTCACTAATGTAAATATAAACAGAACTCAGGAAGCTACATTCGGACTATAAGACCAAATTTGGGGGGAAAAGTGTGTCTTATAGTCTGAAAAATATGGTATATAACTTTAAATAGTAATCAAATCGATCTAAAAATCTGTTAAGTGTTTCATTATATAAGTAGCTTGAACAAATGATAAGTAGAAGCCACAGTAAAAACAGGATCACGTAATCTTAATTTTTACCAAAAGCCATAAAACTTACAAATCTCAGTACTTTTTTTTGCTTCTGTTTCTGTGTTTTATTTTTTGCTTTTCCCTTTCTAACAAATTAGACAAACAATAAAAATTCAAGAATAACACTCATTTTATAGAAACATGTTTTGCTTAGGCTACATAAGGAATATTTATTATATCAATTAAAAATAACCTCCAAAATAAATTCTGTAATGTGAACTGCTGTTGATTGTGACCTGACAGTTGTGAGGTGACTTTTTAGCTGCTCTAATTAGCCTTATGACAGAAGCAAAGTATTGATTGTGAACTAGAGACCAATCTTGGCAGTTCAGATTATTTATACCTCCACAGAAGCATTGCACAAAATCACTAATGAACCATAAATCTGCTGTGAGCTGTTCAGGCACACCTGTTCTTGCAGCAGCAAAAATCCATTAAATGTGGAGGTTTAAAAAAGAAACATTCACAATTATGTGTACAAATGATACCAATATTGTACTAATATGGTATTTTAACCATTGTATCTCTACTATGATTTATCAGAGCACTGCCATTTATATTCTATAATCTGATAAATGGTGAATGAGAAATAAGATAAATGAATTTATTTTTTTATAGTATATATTATTGAGTTTGCTTAACTTATTTAAGGAATGGCTGATTGCATACTAGTGATTGTGAAACAAAGCATTTTGCTTTGTGTAAACCAATAGTAAATAACTGAAATACACTTCCCTAAACTTGGTATCGGCACAGCAGCTATTTTTATAAAGTATTTAATTGTACCTGTGATTTATCATTATATTTCTTTGACTTTAGAA
Organism: Micronycteris hirsuta; assembly: GCA_004026765.1. Classification (NCBI taxonomy): domain Eukaryota; kingdom Metazoa; phylum Chordata; class Mammalia; order Chiroptera; family Phyllostomidae; genus Micronycteris; species Micronycteris hirsuta. The sequence goes on along the minus strand of PVJI01009466.1, from coordinate 26,681 downwards.
ATATGATTTTGTGACAACTTTATTTTTCACTGTTAGAGTGTAAGTATAGTAAAGATCATGTCAACGTTTCCATTACAAACCTTGTGTCTTAGCCCATAAGAAATACTCCACAGCTCACATTTGAAACAAGAAGCTATAAGCTGGTTGAACTTTCTTATATAAAAATTTTAAATATCTCTATTTTAAGAAAGCTAAGTAGATATAAGTATTAATTTTACTTGTGTTATTTTTCCAGTTATTTTGTAGCTTGTCTCTAGCAAAGAGATCTCTTTTTCAGTTAGGTCAAATAATATACATGGCTCTTTAAGTTTTGGGGGTTTTTTTTGTTTTTTTTTTCAATCTGAAAACCCAGTTTCCAAACTAACCCTCTCGTGTGGGTCAAATACCAGGTGCCATCAAGCAGGTACGGAGCCAGGCCTAGAGTTGCCTTCAGCTCTCTTCTGCATCCTCGCGTCTTCCCACTTAAAACCGTATGCGTTTTTAGGAAAACATTCTTCTGGCTTATCTCTTATTAGTTTACTGATACAAGCTCTCTTTATTTTCCATTTACTGGGAACAGGGCAAAACTAAAAGGAATCTTTGTGGCTTTTCTTAGAGAATTTTCATCACCGTGCAGGACTTGACTTGCTCTCCGCATCCCAGGACCTGTTAACTCTGCAGTATCATCTAGGCAGGCAGAGACCCAACTCAGAAATAGAAGACACAACCTAAGATTTAGTATCCATATTGCAACTATTACTGGAGAGTCTCAGCTTTTAAGTGTCTCTTTCCTCAGGAGCTCGGAACAGAACTGGGAGTGAAGAAAGTTGAATCTTCCCTGTCCAAGGCAGCACGCTCCCCTAGGGCTGCCTTTCCTTCCGTGCCCTTCCTCAAGTGTGCTGGCCGTCCATCTGCTGATAGTACCTCAGATAATGCTATGCTTATGACCAAATTAAGAATTCACTTAAATCATTTACAATACTGGCTTTCATGTATCTCTTTGATATTCTAATAAATTCAGATTTCGGTGTAAGTGGCTTACCATTTTATTTTCCACAAATTTTCAACAGCAATTAGAAGCCATTCTCCAGCCAAACCTGTTTTGATATTTGTCTCATCAAGACGTCAAACTCGTCTTACTGCTTTGGAATTGATAGCCTTTCTGGCCACTGAGGAAGATCCAAAGCAGTGGTTGAATATGGACGAAAGAGAGGTACGCAGTCTTTTTTATTTCAACTTCATATACATGTCAAATTAGTTTGTATTGTAGTACAATGAAAGTTACATATTTAATTATGTTTAGTTTTAATCTATGCGAAAAGTTTAGTGTAACATTACATAAATTTTGAAAAAAAATAGAGGAAAGAAGAAATTCATAATATAATGCTACCACTTTAACACTATTAATATTTTAACATATTTTCAGTATTTTTCCACTAAATATTAATTTTTACATCTATATTTATCCCATAGTTTTTCTCTTTATCATCATCACCTGTGTGTTTTAATATTCAACTAAGTTTTCATAATATTTGAGTGTTTATTGCCTTCAAGAAACTTAACAATTTTGTAAAATTAACTTTTTACAAAATATACAACATGACCATTTTCAAAAATTTAGAAAACCCTAAGTATATAAAAATTAAAAACACTTGTTATACTTTAACCAAGTAATCATCATTAAAATTTTAAGGAATTATAATTATATCTATATAGTTACATTTATTATGTGGCTATTCCGTTGTATTTTCTGCAATATTTGAAAAATTATACATCTTCATTATTACAGGGTTTTTGATTTTTCACATAGACAGCTTATGACTTTCCATTAATGCTGCTCCAGTCGCTGTTGCCGCCACCGCTGTCTGAATTGTCGGTGGTGTCTGAGAGCGACAGTTTCAGCACAGCCCCTTTGTTGTGGTTTATTGATGTATTGTCGATAAAATGTTCTTATTATAATGCTTTAATGTGTGTCTTGATTTTTGTGTACTTGAACTTTTTCCATATGTATGTTTACTAATTGTCTACTTTTTTTCCTTTTTGTCTCTTCATTCCTCTGGGCGTTATCTGTGGCAGCACAGGTTTTCTCATAAACTTGTATGAGAGCCTCAGCAAATTAAAAACACACACACACATACCCACACATCTGAAACTTTATATGATGTAATTTTTCCCATGTACGTTTATTATTATATATCATGTGAATCTTTCATCTGCTTTATTAGTTAATTTTGCTAGTTCTACGTTATTGATGACTTTTTATCTTATTAGCTTTTTACAAATAGAGTTTTGTCATTTTACATGATACAATCTGTTAATATGGTTCCTACTACTACTCCTCAGTGTAGACACTTCTCCTCCCTCCATTAATTTATATATAATGAGTTTCCCTTCTTATACTTTTCCAATTTAAAAAAATATATGTTCCTGGTTGGAGTTATAATGAAAATATAGGAGAAATTGGTAATAGAATTGTTTCATTGTCTCCCTTCTTCCTCCATATCTCCCTTTTCTCATTTCATGCAGGCCAAAAAACAGTAAAAACACTATTTTTAACTGACTAGTATCCCATCTCAACAGTTTGCATTTTTCTCCCCTCTTACTTCTCATGACTTACTTAGGGTTAGTAGGCCCATTGGATGATACTGCATGCATTGCAGTCATGTGTTAACTAATGATAGCTAACTAATATTTCAAAATGTTCTTGCATAAGATCACAGATGACCTTATTTACTAATAAGTAGCAGACCTCAAAATTAGTTTCATATAAAATATATGACTCCTCGAAGTAAAGTGGAAGTTATCACTTTATTTTTCTAGTTTCATCATCACTTTTTTAATATTACTTGCATGTGTACATAAAATATTTATACAAGATGATAATTCAAGATCAAAATAATTTTCTCAGAAGGTTTCTTGTCCTGTGTTATTTAATTAGCATGCCCAAATAATCCCCCTGTTGTGTCTAAACAGTATCTTGACTTAGGAGGCACATGCTGAAAAATAGATATATGGACTATTGACAGTTTAGTTTATGTGCAGCATCGATCTAGGCTTAATTTTTTTCTCCTTTGTTTCATTCCTAAAAGTGTTCCAAATGGAGACTTTTCTTTGATGTCAAGGTACAAAGTACATACCTATTGAACACACTTTGGGATGTTGGCTGAAGTATATATGTACAGGGACTGTGCGTTTAGCACATATGTGACTCACATTAAGCTCAAATGTGAACCTCATGTGCTCTTCCTGGGCATAGTACAACTGTACTTTTTTTTTTTTTCATCATAATGTATGAGACCTAAGGAACTATGGACAGCTCAACCATTGTATAAAGTTACTTTTCTCTTTTGTATTTTTGTCAGCATAAAAATTTTTCATAAATGCTAATTAGAAAGCATAGAATTTACTTGCAAGATTTGTGCTGTTTTGTAGAGTTTCGGTGCTAAAATAGGACAGCTAGAAATCATCATTTCATTTCACCAAGACCATTCAGGACTAAGACAAGTCCGGCTTTGTTTCATCCCTGCCTCTGAAAGCAGTCACCTTGCAAATAAAAATTTCAGAGGCTTTGCAAATTCAATCTGATTATACCAAAACCTACTATAAAGCAGGTGTTTCCATTGTTGAATCTCCTAAAACATCTTAAAATGGGAGTTCTTTTAAACACTTTAATTGTTTTAAGAGTTACTTTTCATAATTTTCTGGGATGGAAGCTTAGAGCTATTCCTGACGCTGCTCCTGGTACAGTGTCAGGTTGGTGTTCTATGGCAGGACAGAGTCCTCTGGGCAGGACTCCAGGGTTGACAATTTCGGCATTCAAAGGAGGCATTGGGAGCACTGGAGCGATTATCCTGGCAGCTGTGGAGCAGGGTGCCTGTTGTATAGGGCAGCACCAAAATCATTCTGCAGCTGAATGGTGTTAAGTCAGACAGTGACCCTAGATACGGAGGTGGAAGAGAAGGGGAGAGAGGAGACAGAAAAGAAAGCTAGTGCAAATCTGATGAAGTTAGAGAGAAAGAATGTGACTAAGGAAGAATTTATGTGTTATAATTTATTTCTTAACAAAGGCAAGATGAGTTGCCTGTCTTTTTAACACAGGAAAGTTTCAAGGTAAAGTATTAGGAAAAACTCCTTCAAGTGCGTGTGAAATCATATTGCAACATGAGGAAACCACAAAAGTTATCCCTTTCATATTACCCATTGTGATGCAATTGCACCGTATTTGCAGTTACTTCTTGTAATTTTGAAGTTCATGGGCATATGCTGCCATGTCACTTGGATTCTTAGTTTGACAGCCACCATTTCCACCATTAACCCCAAACTGTTATTGGGTTTTTGCCCATTTTCTCAAGCTTCAAGTTCAAGACCAAAACATCAGAATGTCTGAGCTTCAGTCTCTATCATGCAGCAGAAATAGGGACCATCTTCCTCCCTTTGACCTCACTTGTAGGAGAGTTCAGGTACTAGCTATTTATGAACAGCAAAGGTCCGCTGCATTCCTGTAGCTGCCCAAACCCACTCATACACCATTCTCTCCTACCTACACTTTAAAAGAATTTTTTTTTAAGTTTCTCCTAACAGTGCAATTCTCACTCATATATCCCAAATCCACTCATCTTTCCCCAGGGGAGACAACTGAAAATTTCATCATTGACTCCATTAGTCCTAAATCCCTTGGTTATATTCAGTCACCCTCTGGTTCTTTTGCATTCTCATCTCAATAGTATTTCTCTGGCCAGTGGACTCCATTATAAAGTTACCCACAATCAACACACGCTGTATTCAGCAGTGAGGACAGGGAGAGCAACGAGAAGCAACATCAGATAAAATATGTGAAATAATGTTCATGCCTATGAGAGACAGCAAGGAGACAGTAGGGGCCACAGTATTTGTTCTGCACCTGATCAGGAGGTCAAACCAATATTTATGATTTATTTTCTCCGCCGTCCATCACCTGTACATTTCTTTAATCAGCCCCTAAGGTAATTAATATTCTTTATCCAGTGAAGTAACCAAAACCCACTTTCCTGAAATACTGGAAATTGGATTTTTATATATGCTTAACATATAGGGCTTCACTTTTATTAACTTTCAAATGGATGCAGTCATGTGAGGAGGTTTCTCTAGGGTCCGTCTACGTGTTTTCCTCCCCTTACTGTGTAGCAACGGCCCGACTTTTACATCAGGATCAGTCCCCTGAAGCACACCCTGAGAGCCCCAAATGGACATGTGGTTGTTTCAGCTTCCAAGTAAATTGGTATATCTCTTGACTATTAAACCTTTAACCTAGCAAAGCTAGAATTATAGAGAAAAGAAACAAATTTTTTTCAAGTGGTTTAGTAGCTATGATTGCAAAAGTCATCCCTAGGCGTTCACTGCTTGATTCCAGGAACTGTATATTCTGACAGAAAAAGTAGTATCATCTAATGATTACTCACTAGTTCAGAGCATACACTTCATCCTACAAGATAGCATTCAGCCTTGCCAAGTGATGTCTCTCAGCTGCCGGGGTAAGTTATTAATTTATAAAGCCAGCTCTTTTGGGGGGAATGAGGGACCATCCTAAGACTGGCAGATCCCATAGCATGCATCATCTTAATATTTCTCTGTGAACTGAGTTCTGCAGTCAAAAACACTATTATACACAAAATCATGATGATGTAGAAGACATTCAGTAATTTTTCTTGAAGCTACTGGCAGAACCTGATGATCAGGAAAAGAATCAAAATCCAAAGCGTTCATTTTAGATACCGTCTCAAGTAGATGTCCCCTCTGTGACCAAAAGGGTCAAATATAATCTTCTTACCAGCAGATAGGTATGTGGCACCCGAGGGAAGGCACTTTACCGTGGGCCAGGGTTGCTTGCATCGGTGGCATACTAGTCACCGAGCGCTGGCGCTGCTGGGTCTGACGAAGGACATGGAAGTCCGTGTCTGCCTGTCCCTAGTCTCTTCTCTTCCTTCATGGCGCCGCTCAGTACATGAACCCACTGCACAAAGCGTCAGGGCCAGCCTTGAGGCTGCCTGACATCTTCAGAAATGGTCATTTTTGCCCACTTGATTATTAACAGCATTTTCTACACTGCTGTTAACTTTTTGGTAAACAATTTTATGAGATTTAGGTAGTCTTTTACTTAGCGACCAGTCTAAAAGTTCACCCACATAAAACCTCTGCCTTTCTTACCACCATCCTCAAATAGCACTCTTGCCAAGTTTCTGACCAGGAAATGCTTGACATTCCATTTTTACTCCTTTCCTTAGAGTCGTCCTTGAAAGGGGCTGTCACACCACATCAGTGTACTTTACATAGTGCTGCCACAGTCTTATTGAAAGCCAATTCTATTTTTTTTCCCCTCAGTCAACCTGACATAAGAAATATCCCATGGGGCCTTAGGTAGGTTGAAGTAGGGATAGTGTGGCAGGAAAAGGCACACATATGGGGTTTTCATGAATTACCTTTTTTCCCCCATGTTTTTATTTTTTATTTATCTTTTTTAGTTGCTTACATATAATTTTATTGTAAAAGTTCTTTTTTCCACTTTATTTTTTATTGTTTATTCTACAGTTGTCCCAATTTTTTCCCTTTTGCCCCCCTCCACCCAGCCCAACCCTCTTTCCCACAGTCAGTCCCCTCTTCATTGTCCATGTCCAATGGTCATTCATGCACATTCTTTGATTAGTCCCTTCCCCTTCCTGCCACCGCCCCCCTTCCTCCTCCCCTCCTACCACTGTCAGACTGTTCCATACTTCCATGTCTCTGGTTCTATTCATGAATTACCTTTCATGATATTCTTCCATCTGGTCCTTTTATTTCTACTAATGATGGCCTGCTGCTACACATATCGAAGTATATAACTAGATGGATCAGCTAATATCCAGTTCATGATCAGCAGCTTCACTTGCAAGTTTATCTGGTATCGTATAGTCAGGCATTCTTTTTTCTCCCTCCTCAAAAATATCCATAAAATAATCATTTTCTAACTTAAACCAGTATGTAACTCTTACCAGAATTTGTATTCATTTATTTAATATTCATAGAAAGTCTGCAACTTACCAAGCATTGTTTTAGCCAACTGACCCCAGTTCTCAAGGAGCTTAAATGAAGAAGATACAAATTTTATATAATTAAACAAATAATGTCGAATTATGAAAATTGCTGTGAATAAAATAGAATTAGGGGGTGGGAGGCTTCTCTAGATAGAATGATGGTCAGAGAAGACTTCTCTAAGGACGTGACATTTTAAGCTGACAATCAAAGCATGAGAACATGCTAGCTTCCCCGAGGGAGAAAATAACAGCATTTCAGGGGAAGGGAAGAGCACGTTGAAGGAACTGAGAAGCTAGTCCTGCTGGAGCAGAGTAAGCCTGGAGGAGAACGGCTCAAGTTAAGTTTGAGAGAGAGGCAGAAGCCTGCTCAGGCAAGGTCTTATACCCACAATCAAAGAGCCTGGATACTAGTTCTAAGTACTGTAGAAATGGATTCATTAATTCATTTATTAAACTAGCATTTATTGAGCTCCTTCCATGTGTTAGGTAAAGTTCTTGCCCTTATGAAGCTAACATTCTAGTTATTATATGATACATAATAAGCAAGCATGTTAAATTGTGATAATTCATATAGAAAGTGATAAGCAGGGTCAAGGGAATATGGAGTGCTGAGAGTGGTAGTAGAATGTGGTACGTTAATGAAGAAGGCCTCTCTGACGAGGGAGCCTTGGACAGAGAACTAAAGGAAGCAAGGAAGCAAACCAAGCATAAGAGAGGGGTGTTCCAGGGCATTAAAAGGTTGTAGGCTAGACAAGTTATATACTCCAATTTATATTTTAAGATCACTTTTGATGTTTTTAGTGGAAAATGGATCGAAATAGAAGTAAGCGTGGAACTGATGGTGACCTACAGACGACCTTGGGTGGTAAAGTGGAAATGAAAAGATAAGTTTGGGGCTAGATTCAGTAGTACTATCTGATAAATAAGGAATGGAGGTTGAGAAAAAGAAAATACCTAATCAAGAATGACTCCACAGTTATTTTTTTAAATATTTTGTTTATTTACTTTTAGAGAAAGGGGAAGGGAAGGAGAGGAGGAGAAGAGAAATATCAGTGTGCAAGAGAAGCATCGATCAGTTGCTCCTTGCACACCCCTAGCTCAGGCCTGGCACAGCAATCCAGCATGTGCCCTGACCAGCAATCGACCTGGTGGCCTTTGGTTTCCAGGAGGATGTCCAACCACTGAGCCACACCAGTCAGGATGCTTCCCAGTTATTAACTGTAAACATCTGATTAAATAATGGTATCATTTATTCAAGTGAGGAGGGCTAAGAGGATAGGACAAAAAGGAAGGAGGAGACAGATTTGAATTTTTAAAGAAAAAGTTATATGGAGTCTGTTGGGAAAAGTCCAGCTGTTAATATAACAAGAACAGTTTGTAAGACATCAATGTACTGGAATGCGCATGTGTGAACAGTGATGACTTCACTGTACTAGTCGGTGAGGCAGTAGACTCCATTGAATAAGCATGCATACTGTGTGGTGTTCACATTCAAAATGACTGAGCGAGTAGAGCAGTGAATCTGCATCAGATATTGCATTAAGCTTAAACATTCCTCAATAGAAACTATTAGGGTAACTCAGAAAGCTGCAGCTATAAATAGCTGCTGATTGGCAGCTTCATTATGACATCGTGCCCACTCATGCATCATGTGTCATGTAGTTTTTTGGTATAACATCAAATCACCCAGGAGACCCCGTCCTCCTATAGCCCAGATTTGGCACCCTGCGACTGCCTTGCTTTTCCCAAAACTAAAATCACCTCTGAAAGGAAGAGATTTCAGTTTCAGTGAGGTTCAGGAAAATATGATGGGCAGCTGATGGTAATTGGGAGAACTGTGTGAGGTCCTGAGGTCCCTATTTTGAAGGGGACTGTTCTATGTACAGTGTCTCATATCTTCTTTAATAATGTCTCTATTTCTCATATTACATGGCTGGATACCTTCTGGACAGACCTCATATTTTGAACATGTTAATTGTATGTTCCAGATTTTCAGTGGAGGTTTCAAGGAAATGAGATGTAGGAAGTCTGCAAAACCCGCAGAGGATGTGAGATAGACACATGAACTTGAGAGCATCATGTTAGAAGCAGCCTTTATTTTGTAAAAAATTTTATTGAATTTATTGGAGTGACATTTGTTTACAAAACCATACAGGTTTCAAATGTACAACTTAACAAAACATCATCTGCACACTGCTTCATGTGACCACCTCACAAAGCAAAGTTTCTTCCCGTCCCCATTTATCCGCCTTTGCCAAACTCAACCCCCCCCCACCCCCCCTTTCTCTCTGGCTATCACCACACTTTATATACAGCACATAGACACAGACAGCAGGGTAGTGATAGAGGCAGCCTTTAAACTCAGGTGAGCACATGAGACTCTGAGACAGTGGAGAACCAGAGGTCAGGCCTTGAGGGACTCTCATTTTGACCTTAGGTAGAAAATGAGGAGCTGGCAAAGGGCACTGAGAAAGTGATACCAGTGAAGGAGAATGTTCATTTGAAAACGCTGTAGAATGGAGGGTTTCGTGAAGAAGGAGTGCTTGACTCCATCAGATGTTAATGGAGTTGAGTGATGTGAGAGCACAGAAACACCCATGGGGTTTAGCACTTGGATGTCCTGGAAGCACTTGGCAAGCAGAGTCAGTGACATGTTGTGAACAGAAGCCAGTTTGGAATGAGTTGAGGAGTAAATGAGTGGGAGGGGAAGGGAATGAAAGTAAATGGGACATAAAATCCTTCTAGAATCTCTACTATGTAATTTAATTAATGTTAAAATTTAGCGCCTAACAAGTATGGTCTGTTGGTTTCCGCCAGATAGTCTGGGGTCTGGTCCCACATGCAAGGGTGAATGGTGCTAGGATCTGGATAGTTGCCAACCTGCACTAACAGATAAAAGAGCAGAGGAAAACCCTTTCTTTTGAATGGCTCTCCAATTGAAAGCTCAGAATACTGCTCTTACTTCATCACTCACACCTTGGACGAGATGCCACATCTGGGGGGAGAAAGCAGACCATGTCTGGATGTGAGACCTTAGCCTTGTTACATTCTGCCCCTCAGCTCCTCTAGTCATGTCACCCGTTAGCAGCAGGATTACCTCTGTTCTTCCTTCATACTGTTAAAAGCATAGTATAGGGTTTGGTATTATTTGCAGTTTCAGACTTCACCTTGGGGATCTTGGAATATACCCCCTACAGATAAGTGGGACTACTGTACACTGAGCATTGTTTAAAAATGTGCTAAGTAATAACTTTTTACATAGTGCTTCAAAGTGAATTTATGAGAAACTGTAGCATAGGAGCACTTACATGAAAAGTAAGATTGGTATTATTTTTGCATGCCTAATAGTAAAGGAATTTTTAGATGCTTGAAAAGTTTATCATTTTAACCTAAACATAACTCATCCAATCTCAGTATAAGTAAAGCCTTCATAAATTTACTAATGAACTATAGTCTAGCTTTACTCAATATCATCATAAGTTTAGATTTGGTGGAGTTTCTATCAATGATATTTTACTATAGTTTTCTTTGATTCATTTGCTTTTTTATTCACCATATATCTTTTGGCCTCTTTCTATAGGTAAGAAGTTAGTACCAGGCTTTGAAGATAGACTTTGATATTGTTGAAAATCAGAAATTAATTAGAGCTTAATACAGAGGAATCACATTTTCAACTAGAAGTGTCTGGGTTGGTTTGTTTTAACCAAACCAAAGTAATTTGGCTCGTGATGCAAAAGTCTCGCCCCAAGTACTTTCTATTTTGATCAGGTATCCAACCTCTGAACGACTGGCTATTAAAGAAACTAGTAGACTAAGATTATTAAGTGTTAGAGTAGACAGTATCTACAGATTTGCTGTATTTGAACTCAGCTGGGTCTCATGGAATATTGTGTCATTAAAAGTAACTCCACGACCTAGCTGGTGTAGCTCAGTGGATTGAGCACAGACTGTGAACCAAAGGGTTGCCAGTTCAATTCTCAGCCAGGGTACATGCCTGGGTTGCAGACCAGGTCTCCAGTGAGGGCCACGTGAGAGGCAACCACACATTAATGTTTCTCTTCCTCTCTTTCTCCCTCTCTTCCCCTCTCTCTAAAAATAAATAAATAAAGCCTTTAAAAAAAAGTAGCTACACGATAGGAAGCTATTCATTTTCATTTTGCCTTTGTTGATATCATGCATGCCCTCCTAAAGAAAGAGGCAAAGCTGTTATTATGCTTAGTAATAATTGATATGTTGAAGTGCTTTATAGTTCACTAAGGGCTTATATTATCTCATTTAATCATGAATTCTGGGAGGGTTGTTCTTGCTTTCCCAATTTTACAGCTGCAGAACCTGAAACTTAGAAGAATTAAGTGATTTGCCTATTAATACAACCAAGTAAGTGGAGCTTGGGAACTCAAAACTAGGGTGAATGACTCAGAGCCTGTGTTCTTTTACTCTGCCACATGGTAAATGGAATTATTGACAACTTACAGACTAGAGAAGATGGGAAAGTCAAAATGGGGGCGTGTGCGATTTGGCAGGGATGGAACTACAGTAAAGTTAGAGAAAAGTCAGTAGCTCAAATATCAAACACAAGCAGCCAGCAAGACCAGTACCATTCTCAGTCCTGAGAGGTGATATTTTAGTTTGTAAAAAAAGATATTTTTAGGTATTCTTTATGTTGAGGCATACAAGTGGATATACTCAAATAGTAAAGAATAAAAAACGTGCACATTGTCTACATAGAGTTCCTCAGCTTGTGAATTTAGTATATTACTCATTACTTCAAATCTTACCTGTTTTTCACACAATGAAGCAGGGAAGCCCAGCCATAAGCCAAATGAATGATGCCATTATTTGAAGTAGTTATTTTAGTGTCCCTCTCATTCATGTGCTGATTAGGTGTGGCACTGAGAGCTTGGACTGCAGGCAGGCTTCCTGGGTGCTACTGACTGCCTATTACAAGTGACATGACCCTAGTAGGGCGTTTAACCTCTGAGTCTCGTCTTTTCATCTGTAAAAGAATAATAATAATAACAATACTATCCTTACAGGATTGTTGTGAGGAGTAAGTGTACTAATACATTTTAAATACTTAGAACAGGTCTAGAACTGTAAAGAAACTGTTAGGCTAAGGATATTAAGTGTCCAAATAGACATTACATAAATTTTGTTCAATAAATGTTAACTTATTACATTGAATAATACCTAGCAAACAAGTTCTTTTTGCTCACAGCTCTGATAATATTTGATCATATTTTTATAATATTTGGCTTGTGATCCTTTATAAATTTAATTAATATTAATGTACTATTCATTTAAAATGATGCTACTTTAAAAAATTCTGTAAAGTCATTTTCATCAACTTTCTCTGTATTTTAAAAGCTTTTCAATATTTGTAAATTCCCTCCAAGCATGTTTTAGAATCTGAACTCTCTAAAAATGGAAGTAAGCATAAAATGTATACTCAAAAATAAATATGAAGCACCTACACTGGTATTTCCTACCAATAGCATAGTGAATTAAATTAGAATAATTCCTAAGGAAAAAATATTCAGTATCTGTAGCCCAGTTTTGATATTACTATTATTAAAAATCAAGCCAAGCTTTAAAAAAATAGAAAATAGTATTGTATATATTTAACCAACATAGAAAAGATTGTTTAGATTTTATTTATATATTTAATTGACATATAATTATATGTTTAATCACACATAAATATATATTAATAGTCTGGTGAGTTTTATTGAGGTGTGGTTGTTTTGGACTTCAGAAGGGACCCCAAGAGAATATGTTTTGAAGAGTACCAGGAAAGTTTGGAAACTTACTGTCTTTAAATAATTTACTTTCTGATTTCTATCCTGTTAGATCAACAGAATGTTCTAAAGTGTTGCATGTGTTTATTTGTTTTTTTAAAGTTTTTCCTCTTCAGTCTATGGGGTTTATCATACAGAAGTATATTTTAAGAAGTTAACACTTAGTAATTATGAGGAAATGTTTTAACTTCATTTAACCTCTGGACCAATGTGATGTATTTAATTATTTTTTTAAATGAAAGTATTTATACCTTTTATTATTCTTCTGTATGGTACATCTTTTATTGAGCATTTTAGAGAATTGATAAGCATTATTCAGTGACATATGGTCTGAGTCTGACGTGCTTTGAAAAGAGTACGGAGTTCTGATAATGAGGATTCTGTGAAAATGGGGAAACCAGCACAACAATATGCTTTGAGAAAGTATGGGTTTTTAGCATCTTGAAACAATATATCACACTCAAAGGGACAGAATTGGGCTGCACAATCTGTTAGCTCATTCTTGTCCAATCTGGTCTCCTCCTTTCTTTCGGAGCCAGCATTGTCATCAACTCACTGAATTATATTCTGACTGGAATGTATTTCAGGAACAGAGTAATGTATCTACTTAAATGGAATCCTATCTTTCTACAAAAGCTTTTTGAGTATAATAAATTTAAAATATAAAAAATTCTATTAAGTTAAAGTAATTGGTTCAACAGTTTACATATGTGCCTCCTCCCCCACCACCCTAAAACCACTACTTAGAGGAACATAGATTTGTTTTTCTTTCATTTATAATATTGAATAATTTTCTTGGTTTAACTAACATGGAGTCAGACATATATCAAAGACCATTTATTGGAAAGATACCTATACATTGCGACAAATGTTAATTGAACAGAAATAAACTGGAATTAAAACTCCCCATTTTAAAGTATTTTAATTATCATGATTATTCTTTCTAAAATTCTATAGCAGAATTTCTTAACAAGAATTAAGCCTTAACTTCCTAAGGCAACCGTTGTATTTAATAAATGAACTTTTTAACTAACCATCTAGAATGGTAATACCTAACTTGGAAAAATTAAGAAGATGGTAATTCAAATTTTCTTCTCTCTTGGAATCAGGGTTGAGAAAGCTACTCTAAAGTATTCAAAATCATTTAGTCTTTTAATCTGTAATGTACTGGGTGTGTGAATGATTTGGGAATTACATTTGAGCTATATTACTTTATGTAAAGGATAAATGTGATAATTTTGTAAAGTAATAAGCACAATGGTTGATACATAAGTGCTCAGCAAACAATATCTAGTATCATGTTTTAAGCTTTGATTATCCTACGTTCCTGAAAAATTTTGCTTATATTTTGTTTTGATCAAGATGAAACTTAATCAAAATTTTACATTTTCAAATTTAAACAGGCTGTCCTAGTAGTATTTTATGCTTAATGGTTGAATAACAATACTATAAATTTTGCTTTTTTATGATATTCAAATAACTCAGAATTCATCCATAGTAACCATGTAATAAATGAAGTTGTTTTTTGTGATTGTCCTCATGAGAATTTTAGGTCTTTGGCAGTTCAGATAGGCAAATAGTTCTTTTTAATGCATTGATTTATGTGAAATGGGGGCAGGGGAATGAGAAACAGCTAGCCTTCCCTGATGTAAAAGGACAGGATATTACTGCCTCACCAAACCTCCTGACACAGGATTCTTTAGCTTTCCTATGGTAGATGCTACATTCCTTTTTGGGTATGATTGGCATTGCCATAGAACAATAAATTATACAAGTTAAAAAAAATACACTGCTGTTTAAATTGTGAAACAGAAAAACATAATCCCTGAAACTAATTGTCAGACCAAGAATATTATTGAATTAATACTTGATAGTATAAATTGAAGATATTTTATACAGTGACCTATTGAACAAAAAAATGGATAATAAATTGTCATTTGAGAACTACTAACATACAATTTATGAGACAAGACAAGCACCTTTCTTTATAGCATGTGTTTGTAGTCAGCTTAGTTATCCTGTGCTAATTTGAAAAATAAAGTGGATTTATTTTGATATTTTTTCTATTCTTGCTTAACAGTTTACAAAGTAAATAATGCAAGACTATTAGATGACCTTACTATGACTATGAAATAGAATAAATTATTTATACATTTCATTTTGTTCAGGGATAGTTGGTAAATAACATTTCTGATGCATATGTCATTAAAATATTTCCTCATTTATATAGTACTTTTCAAACATTATTAATTGTTATAAAGGCAAACTTTTCCTATTTTTCAGATTATTGGTATGTAGCAACTTGTTCCCACATAAAAAAATGAAGAAAAATTTTTGGCTATTGGGAAAAAATGACTGGGAATGCAAACAGTTGGAATGCTTCACAATATGGATATGCTTGTCTTACGCATTTATATAAAACTGCAGCAGCCTGCTAAAGTTTCTCTGAAGGGAGATTTTGTGAGCTGTGTATTATTTTATGCACAGCCAGGAGTGTATTACAAGTATATTTGTTATATTAGAGATGATTAATATTAGAAGGAAAAAGGAAATGAAGTCCAACAATGTCAGTTTTTAATATTTCTACCTGTTTTTTACTCTTTTTTTATTGTTGTTCAAGTACAGTTGTCTCCATTTTCCTCAGTCTTTAGACATAAAATAATTGTACGTGTACCTATTTACAAGTTCCTTTCCACCATTGTTTACTCTTGGACTGTGGTAGTGAAGCTACAGACATAACTAAAATGTGTCTTTTACAAAAAGCTCATGTATTCTCAAACTACACGACGTCTGCATGACTGTTCTCGCAGAGCTGCCCAGAAAGAGCTTCCCCATGCTGCACCTTGTGACATCATCTGCTTCGAGGACCAGCAGAGGTCTACTGCTAAATAGAAGGAGACTTGGGTTTCTATGTAGTTCTTTATAGGGAGTCAATTTTGTAAGAAAATAAGATTTGCTGCATGTTGCCATAAAATCTGTGTTGCATTAAGTATTTTCCATGTAGAGTGGAAAGTGATAGAATATTCAGAGAGTATTTATAATATATGAGTTTCAGAAACCATTTAGACATGAAAATTTAGTGACTTAAACTGAGGCCAGATATTAAATCTGTTTTAAAATTTAAAAACTGGAAGGTATAACAATTCTGAATATAATAATATTAGCATTTAAAGTAAGTGAGGTAAGGAATTGTTTAACCAGAATTGCTAGAATAATTGATTGATTATTTAGAAAAGATAAACTTAGATTTCTACCATACTTTCTGTTACAAAATAAATTACAAGTTAATTATTTAGATGTAAAAATTAAACTATAAAAGAAGTTGAACTAGTAGGTGAATATGTATTTGATCTCAAGATGAGGCAACAAAACATATGGGATCAATTTAAAATTTTAAGTCCATAAAGTAAAAAAGAAAATTAAATGAAGAACAAAAAACTGGATGAAAGCATTATAGCATATGATGGACAAGGAGTTGATGCCCTTTATCCATAAAGACCTATCACGAGCCAATAAGAAAAAGGGCTGTCACATCCACCTGAAAAATGAGAAGATAGTTTACAAAGAAAAATAGCTGGTAAATATGAAATATATGTAACTGCACTATTGATCAAAGAAATGAGAAGTAAACAAAAATAACACCAGTTTGACTTGTAAATTATTAAACTGAGGCTTAAAGAGGTTGTCTGGCTTCCCCTGGGTCATGAAGGCGGTGGGAAAACCTAAACTTGAACAATTCCTGTCTGTGTGGTGGGATAATAAGTGATCTTTTTCATTATTTTTTGTCCATATTTTTGAAATTTTTAGCACTAAACCAAAAAGAAGTCTTTCCTTTAACAAGAGATGAACAGAAATACTGAAACATTTTAGGCAACATTGCATCCCTTTAATAGTTAAGGGGATATTCCAATTATTCATAAGTTTATTTTTCTTTGATGCATAAAAATAAGATGGATAACATTTAAACTTTATTTAGAATATACGTTCTAACTAAGATATTCTTTTCAATTAATTTACCTTTAATCATAACTGTAGATGGGGCATATATTTTTGTGCTTCTAAGTATCATAAGCAAAAAAAACCCAAAATAAATCAAATACAGTCTTACTATAAAAATGTTAAAGCTAATGTGCCTACATCTTGTCATTGTTTGCATTTGCAGATGGAGAATATCATTGGAACACTGAGAGATTCCAACCTGAAGCTCACACTTGCTTTCGGAATAGGGATGCACCATGCTGGACTACATGAGCGGGACCGGAAAACAGTAGAAGAACTCTTTGTAAACTGCAAAATTCAGGTATTTTTTTTTCCATGACCAGATATTTAAATGTAATTTAAACGTTATGTTTTAGTTAGAGATGTTGTCTTTTATTTTTTTAGGTTCTTATTGCTACAAGTACATTAGCTTGGGGTGTAAACTTTCCAGCTCACTTAGTAATTATTAAAGGAACAGAATATTATGATGGAAAAACAAGACGTTATGTGGATTTTCCCATTACAGGTAATTTTTTTTTAATTTGTAGATGCATTAAGCTGCTACTTATGCTTTAAAAAGTTGAATTTGCATGAATTAAATTTTAGAGAATTGGTCACATTTAAACATATGATGAGCAAATTATAAATTTTTGTTTCCAGTACAAATATTAAAGTTTTGAACTGTTTTTACTTACTTTTACTTACCCAGTCTTATATTTACCCAATTTGTTAAACATCAGAAGCATAACTAATGGTTTCAAATTCATAAGTAAATAAAAGTTCTGATTAGTAGCGCTTGTTGCATGAACAGTCTACTAGCATATTTTAAAACTTGATAAAACAATTTTCATTGGGTTCTGAAGAGAGAAATATTCTCAATGTATATTTATACTCAGTGAATACATGTACAAGCTATATTATTCCTACATGGTGACTTTAGAGATTCCTGCTGTATAAAAGAAAGGTATTATATACCCTGGTTGATGAAGGGTGAGGTTCATGTAGATCCATTATTCATGGAGAGAAATAATCAAATGGCCATGCTGAAGAGATTTTTCTAAATATGTGTTCATTTTCTTGTTAAAATAATAATAATTCTTAAACACCATTTTTAAGCATTTAACTAAAGGAGCCATTTCTCTTTATTTTCCAGACAGTAAGAGCCTTTGGGGACTTAATTTTATATCATAATGAATTCATTATCTAGTTATTAAGAAACTCAGTAGTAGGCATCAGAGACAGCATACATGCTCTTAGATGTCCTGTTTCCTTTGTTATTTTGTTGTGTTGTAGACACATGCCGTAATCAGCAAATGTACCTTGTGCCACATTGCAGAATACCTCCTGCTCTGTCTTTTGTAGATGTCCTCCAGATGATGGGACGTGCTGGAAGGCCTCAGTTTGATGACCAAGGCAAAGCTGTGATCCTGGTTCACGACATAAAGAAAGACTTTTACAAAAAATTTCTTTATGAACCATTCCCAGTAGAATCGAGGTAAATTTTGCTATAAATTATTTTAAATTAATTCATGTCATAGCAAGTTGATATTTTTGTAGTTACATTTTATTAGATTAAAAAATCAGTAAACCTGTTCAAAAATATCATTTGAAATGTAACAGAATATAATTATTACTATAAAACATTGTTATAATTTTTATTTAAAAAATAAACTTTTCAAAAGAAGTAGTGTAGTACTGTGTGTATTCACATTGACTCTGGAACCAGACAACCTGGGTTCGTAACTGAGCTCCACCAGTGCTGATACTGAATGAGTTATTTTGTTGCTCAGTGCGTAGGGCACCTGCCTACTGTGAAGTGGAGATAATAGCTGCACTAGCCTTCTCATAGGGCACTTGTAATGATCAAATGCATAGAGCTTGCAACAGTGTCCGTCATATAGTTAAGGGATTAGTTTTGTGTGTATCTTTGTGGTATAGCTCATAAATAAATGTAATATAAAAAGACTTATAGTGAATAATTTAGGCAGGTGGCCTATTTCAGTATTACTACAAACTTCTTTGTGGACCTAGTAACTACTACCCCTTTAACACAATTTTAACTCATATTCTCAGCTGAAAAATCATCTTTTCTCCCTTAGATTTATACATTTTTTATTAATAATATTTATCACTTGCTACCTTTTACCAGTAGCTTTGAATATACTGTATCTCCTTTACTATATTCTAACTGGGACTGACAAAATATTTTTTTAATTTATGTTATAAATAGTTAGTAGGTTTTTTATTGTTATTAATGCCACTAATGTTAATTTCTTTAAAGTTAAAAAATGTAAAAACATTAAATATTGTGAGATATAGTTTACTATGTGCTTAGAGAAAATTTATGACCATAGATATATATAAAAAGAATGAAATATCAATTACTTTATTATCTATTATAAGAATTTAGAAAAAAACTAGCAAATTGAACTCAAAGAAAGGAAAAGATAAGAAAATTAAAGCAAGAATTAATGAATTGAAACAAAACGTAACACATTAGAAGAAAATCAGCAAAGCCAAAAGTTAGATCTTTGAAAAGAATCATAAAATTGATAAACCTTTAAGTCTGATTAAGAAAAAGAGAGAGAAAGAACAAAATAGTATCAGGAATCAAAACATACTACAGACACCTAAAATAACATATTATGAAAAACTTTATGCAAATAATTTTTAAAATTTGGATCCAATGGTAGAATTCTTTTTAAAAATCTTACTAAAACTGACACAAAAAGAAATAGAATATCTAAATAGTCTTTTGTCAATCAAAACAATTGAATCTGAAATGTAAAATCTTTTAATATAGATATTGTAAGCAAAACATGAGCAAATCAAATCCAGCAATGTAAAGATAATATATCATCTTTATTTATATTCTATAAATGCAAAGATGATTTATTACTTGAAAATCATATAGTTTACCACAGTAGCAATGAAAAAATGAGAAAAATCACAACTACCTCATTAAAAAGATTGATAAAATTTCACACCAATTCATAATAAAAACTTGTTAGCAAACAAGGTTGTAAGGAATGTGCTTAATGTGATAAAGAGTATCTAGAAAAAAAATTTTTACATCAGTAAAAATTTAACTAAAAATTTTAATTTTGTACATTGATTATTATTAATGTTTTATCTGTTACAGAGTATTCCATAGTTTATATATTAACTTCTGTATTCCTGGACATTTAGAGTTCCCAATTTTTTCCTTTTACATATAATGTTGTAATGAAGTATTTTGCTTTCCTGTCCTAACATGTAAATGCTTCTCTAGCAGGTGATAATGGAAAAGTAAAATGCTGAGTCATGATGACTGTTCTAATAGGTATTGCCAAATTGCCCTCCAAATTGATTTTATGGATTTGTACTCTGCCACTGATAAATTGAGAATAATATAGCAACTTGTTTTTTCATTCAATTTATTAAAGCCATTTTCTCATGTCCTTAAAACATCCTTTGCTAAAACTTTTTTTTCAAGATTTTATTTATTTATTTTTAGAGAGAGGGGAAGGGAAGGAGAAAGAGAGGGAGAGAAACAGCAATGTATGGTTGCCTCTCACATGGCCTGCAACCCAGGCATGTGCCCTGACTGGGAATCGAACTGGGACCCTCTGGTTCCCAGCCTGCACTCAATCCACTGAACTACACCAGCCAGGGCTTTGCTAAAACTAATTTAATACCAGCCTATTGTTCCATGTATCATATAATTTACTTAGCCTTTCTTTTGTTTGATACTACTTTTCATTTTTGTATTTTACATGAGAAACTAAAGTGAACATTTTGTTATGCCAGTATTTCAACACATCTGATCATCTTCGTGTACTTAAAAATACCTAGTACAATTATGTCATCTGTAACTGCAAAATTAATACTCACTGAATGAAAGAAGATAGTATCTTTGCTTTGTCAGAACTATTATCTCTTTCTTGCCAAACCTCCTTTTATCTGCTCCAGCATCACTCCTTAATTACTCCTACACGCCATAAGTTTATTCTTGCATGCTCTCTAATGTATATTTTCTGTTGTCTCCTCCTGCCCTGGCTCTCATCTTCTCCTCCTGAAAGTTACTAGCTCTATTCCTGTCAGTTTGTGCTTGTTTCCACCTTGCAGTTTATTTCCCCTTATCATGTAAAAATATAAAATTGTGCAAATTTTAAATTGTGCAAAACGTGTTATTTTTTATCTTGGAACATAACATCTAAGTCTTGATTGTGTAAGATAAAGTGTGCTTCATTAAACGTTCATGTATGTTTCCCATGTCTTGTTCACTGTACAGTTTATTAGGAGTGCTGTCTGACCATTTAAATGCAGAGATTGCTGGTGGTACAATAACATCAAAGCAAGATGCAATGGATTATATCACCTGGACTTACTTTTTCCGACGTCTTATCATGAACCCCAGGTAAGCACAGAGTTAACCGATTATTTCTGTTTTGCACTGAAAGAAAATATGTTTAAAAGTAATAATCTGTAAATTCAAGTACATAACAAAAAAGTCAGAACTCTGGGCGTTCAAGATGTGTGAATTTGCCCAGAGAATCAAATGATGTCTCTGATATGATCACAATGTATTATTATATATTAGAAGATTAATAATTATATATATTTACTTCTTAGCTTATTTTAATCAATTTAGGATATACTCAAAGACTTAGGGAGTCAACTGGTCATTCAGAAATGTGTTAAACTACGTGGTAGTGATTGAGTTTGTAAGGCATCTGTGAGGATCAATAAGGGCCCTGCAAAAGGAAATAAAATTGGGGGAGTTGTGGTGGAGTGTCTTTTACTCTAGGAAGTATAGGTTGGGTCTTCATTCAGCACCTGTTTGTCAGATGGTATTTACACTAGATGCAGAGGCATAAAGACAAATGTATATCATCTGCCATCTTCAAGGACTGATCTTTTAATGTGGAAAAACTATATAAATAATTACAATATAAATCATAAGCGTTCTAAAGAACTACATTTGAGCCTGTAAGTGAAAGCTTCTCAGAAGAGGTGATACTTCAGTCAGATCTTGAGTCTGGAACAGGAGTAGAAAGGCTGGATGGCAACTACAGTTAATAATGTTGTATTGTTTGTTTTGAGGGTACTGACATTTGAAAACTTGAAAGAAGTGAGGAAGTTGACCGCCTAACTATCTAGGGAATATTTTAAGCCAAAGGAACAGGAGGAGGTGCTCTAAGGCAGGCATCTCACCAAGGAGAAGGCATGGCTAAGTAGCTAAGTGAGGGATGGAGAACAGGGCAGATGAGACTAGGGATTTGGGAGTCAGTGGTAGTGCAAGTCATGTGGGGCCTCAGAGACCATGGTAAGGACTTTGACTCTCTTCTAGGTGAAATGGAAACTATTGTAGGGGTTTTGAGCAGAGGATTGACAGGGTGTTTTTATATCACAAGACATATCAGTTATCATCATAAGTGTTATAAATGATTTAAACTTACCTGTTGAAAGACAGAAATTCTCTAGATTCATTTTCCTAAACCAAGCTAAACAATTTATAGGCAACAGGTTAAATCAAAATCATATAGAAGAGTTGAAAATTAAGGATTGAAAGAAACTATGAAGAATGACAGAGAGAAAACAACAGTTTAAGAATTAAAATCAGAAAAAATGAAATTTAAGGCATAAAAAGATTTAAAAGGACAAAGAATGGTTCATATTTGTAACAACCACAATCACTATAAAATTATAGTAGTTTACATATTTTTAGATAACTAAAAAATAGCATCTAAATATATAAAGCAACAAGCAATTGAAATCCAAGACATTAACTAAATTACAGTCATGTTGAAAGATTGTCTGTTTATATTCTTGTGTGTGTGATAGTATATGCAAATATAGGCATATATGCATATAGCTCTGTGTAAAAATACTATTTATATGTATAAATATATGTAGACATACATATATACGTTCATTTGTTCAGATATATAAACACATGTACTGGTGCATCATGAAATATAATATATTCTAAATTGAGTTCTGGAATCAATTTCTATGTTCAATTTTACTCTCTGTTTTCCCTTGAGAAAGCTTTTAAATATTTCTAGGACAAAAAATGTTGTTGTGGTTTCAGCTGTTCCTACAAGCACTTTCATTATTTCTGTCATTATTACTGCTGCATAATCTGAACATAAAAAAGCATGGTGCTGTAACAAATGACTTCCCAGCACTGACAGTTATAGCGGCAGCATTTCAATACTGATGAAAAATTTCCCATCGAGGTCTCTGGTCAGGTTTACATAAACCAAACAGGAAATGGCTGCCACAATTCACATTAAATCCAAACTGTTTGGTGTAACTTTATCTATGTTTTACATTACAGTAAAATCTCTTTTATTCTCAACTGGTGAAATTTTATCCTTTGTAGTTGGAAAAAGATAACTGGAGGCTTTGTATGTGATATTCTTGTTTGTCCTTTGATAAGGTCTTTTAAAGATAATTTTTTAAAGTTGTTTTACTTTTTGATTGTTTAAATGTAATGAACTTTGTAAATTTTTATGGTAGGAAGAGGTTTGTTACGACTTTTTCCCAATGGACTGCTAATACAAGTTAGCTTGTCTAGCCCATGTGCTAGATGCTGTCAGTATCAAACTGCCTTTGACTTTCACACCTCTCGGGGGACTAGTAATTGTTGTGTTCAAACAGCCTGTAATTGTGATCCCGCTGGCTTTCTCAGTATGCTTCTGGCTATTAGAATCATTAAACAACTCAGCACCTGTTAACAGCATTGTAAATATTCAACCCTGCTTGTGTGCAGGTTGAGTCCAATATAGAGAAATCTTACAGAGCTCAGCCTCATAAATTAGAGCTTCTGACAAGTCAATTATTGTGAAACTGGGTTTCTCTGTGAAATAAATGAAATAACATGCTGACAAAAGGGTAGGCTGTCTGTTTATGGCAAATAGAAGATAATGACTTGATCGTTCAATCAGTGAGCATGAAAATACTTTGTATTCTTTATCGTAATTAAACAGTTGTGTAATATTTCTGTTTAAATAACGAGTAAATTATAAATTTTGTACTGTGGAGAGTACAACATGAAAACAAATGTTTTTTGCTTAGCTGTTGTATGCTTTTTCAAGTTAGTAAAGTGATTACTGAAATTATGTATAATGTTTTAAGCTAAATGCTTATAAATACTTAGGTTAGAAATTGCATGATGACTGATAAGGTCATGTGGTATAAGGGAGTGTCAGAATATATTATCTCTCAAATATTTTGTTAAGCTAGAAAAAATAACTTTATATTTAGTTGTATTATTTAACAGTGTCTTGTGAATTTTATGTTGATTTAAGATGTGCTATCTTACTTTTATAAGTATTTGAAAATGCTTTAAGCATCCTTAGAATCTCAGTTGCGATATTAACAAAAAGTGCTTGGTATAAATCAGCACAGTTATGTCGTTAACAAAAACAGATGCATTTCAGAGTATTTGTGTCTGTTAGCTGCATAGGAGACACGTGCTTTAATTATTGAGACTTTATTATTATATTCTTGAATATAATATTTTAATTAGCATTCTCTATATTTAGAAGTTGTTACTTTTTATAAATAAATAAAATGTATCACTTATGCCAGAATTCGTGAAGTAAAGAATTTTAGGGATTTGTAAGTTCTAGACTATCCCCCAGTATTGTAAGGATGAAAGTGTTTATATTGAATAAATTTTATGTAAATTTATTCACTTAAATTAAATTTTGTAATTTTTTTCTTGTGCAAGTCAGTAAGAATGTTGGTGAGTGCATTCAAAAAGAGCTATATAGGCCTGGCTGGTGTGGCTCAGTGGATTGAGCACAGGCTGGGAACCAGAGGGTCCCGGTTCGATTCCCGGTCGGGGCACATGCCTGGGTTGCGGGCCAGGTCCCTGGTGGGGGCCATGTGAGAGGCAACCATACATTGCTCTTTCTCCCTCCCTTCTCCTCTCTCTGAAAAATGAATAAATAAAATCTTAAAAAAAAAAAGAGCTATATATTAAGAAGAAATACCAATGCTCCAAAAGTTATTTTTAAGTTATTCTGCTCCAAAAGTTTTTAATTTGTAGCAAGTTAGATTATGGATAACATTTTATTGTAATCATCAGATAATATCAGATAATAATCATCTCAGAAACATGATTTTACTTGATTATTTTTTGCAATTTATTTTAAATGTTTAAGAAATTTTATCCTAACTGTATGTTATCTGGGTGAAAGCTAGAAATTAGTCTAAAAATGTTTCTAATAGACTTAAATAAACATGACAAGGGATCTTAGATGTTTAAAATATATCTTATATATACATAAAACAGTAAATCAAATATATATGTAAAACAGAACATAATTTTTAAAGGAAAGTTTTTATTATTAATGGTTTTAAGTATTACCAGTATTATTTGTAAGTGTACCAACTTTATTTACTAAGTCCTAAAATGATAATGTTGGCCTTCTGATTATATTTATTAGGGAATGGCTTGTGGTAATCAGTAGCAAAATCTATGAGATTCTTTTGTTTTTAAATGGCCTGATAAATTTATAGATAAATATGAAATTTTTAACTTTCTGTTTTTCATGGCAAAATTTATTTTCATAAGGTCTTCTGTAACTTTGATTGTATAGCTTCATTCACACTCTATAGATGATAACGTTTATTTAGTGTCCTGGACACATTTTCAGTAGTCTTTTTAATTTAGAAATAACATTATTAATTATTGATATATATTTGTCCAGATACCAGGAAAAAAGTGTTGAAAAAGTTGTAGGCTTATCAAGCCAAAGATGTAAGTTCTAGATCAAGCCGGTAGTACCCCCTTTATCCACAGGGGATATATTCCAGACCCCCCCAGCAGATGCCTGAAACTGGACATAAAGTTTAATTTATAAATTAGGCACAGTAAGAGATTAACACCGGTCGTAATAACACAGAACAATTATGACAATATACTGTGATAAAAATTATGTGAAAGTGGTCACCCTGTGAAAGTGGCTTCAGGGGATTTCTTGCTGACGTCTCTGTAATGGGCTCAATGCTTTCTGGCCGAGCACGTTGCCATCAGTTGGGACTCATTTTCTTTTCGTGTCATCCGCCCACAATTCAGTGCCTTTTTTGTCTTAACCTAAGCACTTATCAAGTACTATGGCCATAACTTGCAGTTTGAGAGGTGCAATATCAAAACTAGCACAAGTTTTTTTCTTCACAATTTCAAGAGAAACAAATTTATTCTTATCACAGATTTTAGCAACCTCAGCATATGATTTTTCCCTCTGCGTATTAGGTCAAGCACTTTGACCTTTTCACTTAAAGGGAACACTTTATAGCTGAGCTTTGGCATGTATGAATTACCAGGATCACTACCCCTGTTCTGTGCTTGGAGACCACCATTAAGTAAAAGGAGAGTTACCTGAACAGAGCACTGCAGCACAATCCAATAACAACACGGTTATTACATGACTATCATAATACAGGTGGTGTATATAGAGTAGATAAAGGGATGGTTCACATCCCAAGTGGGACTTACTGGGGTGGTGCAAGATTTAATCACCTACTCAGAATGATGCACAATTTAAAATTTATGAATTGTTTATTTCTGGAATTTTCCATTTAGTATTTTGGACCGCAGTTGACCATGGGTAGCTGAAACCAAAGTAAGGACTTATATTACAGAGAGTTTGTCTGATAAATTTTATTTGTTGAGAAAAAAATGAAAGATAAAATATATAAATACAACTCAAAGAATGAGAAGTTAGGGGCACCGACCCCTGTGCAGTTGAAAATCTGTGTATAACTTTTGACTCCCTGAATACTCACTAATAGCCTACTTTTGACCAGAAGTCTACTAACACATATTTTGTGTTATATATATAACATACTGCATTCTTACGATAAAATAAGCTAAAAAAAA